>PGFW01022160.1:0-14212 GCA_003123925.1 Haematobia irritans
GATTTTATTTTCGACTACCCACTCTTATAAATATAGGTCATAAAATGCAAATGTTCTGTTCAATGGTTTTTATGTGCATCCATCGACTTTATATCAAATGTCATAGGAAATACGTAGATAAAACAAATTTATGGTTTTCCATTTCAAATCGATCCAGTATGTTTGCTTTTATTTATATTTTTTGTCTAACGATATAATTTTGTTCAATTTAAATTACGTATAGAAATTTGCATAGGTTATTAGAGTAGTCAGAAAATTTGATAAACTCATTGTGATACAGTTATGCGGGTTTTAATGGAGGGAAACCATTCCACCCCCTACGAATAGTAGTCAGTTGTATATTGAATATGGGTATGAATAATAATCCCAATAATTATATGCGATACAACAACACAAAATTTTTATAATTTTTAGGTCGTATTTCATTTCTTTTTTGGGTTTAATCTGTATAATGAAAATGGCCCCCAAAATTTCGTAATGAAAATGGACTCCTAAAATTTATTTACTGATTTTAGAAATTTGCATAGGTTATTATAGAAGTCGAAAATTTGTTAAATATCATTTATTTTATATCTATCATCCCTCCAACCTATAATAATGAGTGGTATATTAACTTTGTCATTCCGTTTGTAAACATCATCGAATATGGCTCTAAGAGACATCATAATAAAATATATCTGAGTCGTGTATAAATTCTGAAGTCGACTCATGAGATGTCCGTGGTCTGTGAAATCACGCTAACTTCCGAACGAAACAAGCTATGCGACTTAAAACTGGCAGCAAGTAGTTGTTATTGATTTTAGGTTCGTTTTGATGGTATTGCAAATGGGCCCAATGTCGTCTACTTTTAGCGTAGAGCCCCCATAAAAACGGACCCCCAAATTTAACTTGCGGATCCTCTAAGAGAAGAGCAAAATTCATCCGATTCGATTGAAATTTGGAACGTGATGTTAGTATATGGTATCCAACAACCATGCAGGAATAGGTTCATATCAGACCATAATTATATATAGCCCCCATATAAACCGATTCCCAGGGTTGACCTCCTGTTCCTTTTGGAAAAGCAAAATTCATCCGATCTGGTTAAAATTTGGTACAACCATGCCAAAAGTGGTCCATATCAGTCCATAATCAATATTTATAGTAGCCCATATAAACCGATCCCGAGGTTTGGTTTTGGAGCTCTTGGAGGAGCAAATTTTCATCCGAGTACATTGTGCTAGTGATGATGGCCGGTTAACAACCATGCCTAACTATTGTCCATTATGCGGTCTATAGTTTGTATTTATATCGAGGCCCTCGATTAAAATCGATCCCCAATCATCACACAAGTAAAGTGTAATCGTCCTCACCGCCTATATATTGTCATATGTTGCATATATTCGCTTATCATATCAGTCTCTCGTATGTTATTAGTCACAGTATCGGCTCTTTACGTTATCCGTGCAAAGTCCAATCGTCTCGTAATTATATTGTAAACGTTATTTATATATAGTTTATGCTTTATGTCTAGATATACCACGTAGGTAAGCACTTCACTATATTTAAGAAAACGATGTTAAGAATTTTATAGAGTAGTACTCAACCCAAGTAATCGGATTTCGTGGAGATGATCTAGTCTTTCGTAGAAGATTTCTAACGCAATCCATGAAGCATGGGTACGAAGAAGATTCGGCTGTGTTGGCCGAAAGCTTAGGCGGCCGTAATCATACTTGCTATTTTAATTTTATCCACACTTTATATCTATTATGTTATATTATATAAATTCCAATCTATGTTTATTTGTTTGTTTGTTTGATTGTGTTGTTTGTATGTTACCGCGTTGCTGGTACCGAAGAGCGTGCTGAACCGGATTTACTTGATATACTTTTAGAAGAATCGTACTGGGGCATCATTGTGTGAAAAATTGATGTTGGTAACCTTGCATTTTTGGAGACACTCGTGGTCGGCGGAGGGGGACCTGCACCTTTGTTTGGGGCGACTCTTTGAAAAGTTGGACCAAATGTTTGTTCCGATTGCTTGAACGTTTTCACGCTGTTATAGGTTGGGGTTGGCATCTAGACAAAATTATCTCCCTGAGGCTTTATATCTTATTTAGCGATGATCATTGTGCGCGCGATAATAGGGGCCCGACTTCCTCGTTTGTCGACTCTTTTTTTACTTATGTACAGTGAATAGACAACTAAAAATTTCATAAATTATCTGATTTGCAAATTTAACAGAGACATGCGGTGTATGGGTTATGGAATGTTAAATGTGGGTACGCTGATATTTCAAATATGTTTTGACAGGGAGGGGGAACTCCCCCTTGGCCCTACTTTTTGAACTCTGGGGAACAAAATTATGCGGATTTGCTTGGAGATTTTTCATTGAATGTTGGGGTTGGCATCTAGGCAAAAAATCAAGCTACAATTATTTTTTCCGAATATTTGGCCCGGGAGGGGGGGCCACGGCCTTTTGGCCGCACGACTTTTTTTGAAAAAACAGTGAAAACAAAACTAAAACATCCTCCGACTGAAATTTACGGAAAAAGTTGGTGAGGTTATGAAATTTATATCAGTTCCTGATTTTTTAATCAAAAAGATAAAGAGTATAGGGGACATCCGCTTCTCTAAAGTAGCATACAAGAAACAATTAAACTTCACCGAGTTACTTGAAATTTACAGAGGACTGCGGGAGTGGTTACGATAATTAATAGTTGATACCTGATTTGTGATATTTGACGTAAGAGAGACCGCCCGTTTAAGGCCTTATATTTAAGCTTGATATTTTCTTAGAGACGTTTACAAAAGATACGTTACATCAACTTTTTGATATTTTGGTCGGGAGGAGTCCTCCTCTAAAAAACTCAAAAAAAAATTCTAAAGTTTTTTCTTTAAATTTTACAAAAGAGCAGTAAGTGAAGGTTATAAACGAAGAGGCAACGCTTCCTTGGCCCCACACTTGAAGGAAAGTTTGCAAAGAATTTTCACGGAAGTGCTATTCACATAACGGTGTTTGTCGATATTAATTTCGGGAAAAGTGACGTCCTTTAAATAATAGAGCAAAATTTAAAACATCTCCGAATCTACTTGAAATTTACAGGGAACGTGGGAATATGTGATTAAAATTTATACGATGATTTTTAAATTAGTATAAGTGATTTTCGATGTTGGTTTGGGGAAGGGGAATATTGAAAATAAACTTCGTAGATTTACTTCGATTGAGTAGTTTGTGAAAATTAAATACAGGGTACTGTGATAGTCCGATATCAGGTCGGAGTGGAGGCGAAAGGTGGGGATGAGGGTTCCATTTTGTCCCGTTTTTTCTTAAACTGAAAGTAGAGGGTTGTCGTAATGGGAACTCGAGTACATAATTTTATGATTTTTTGCACAGACTTCTGCAAGACTTTCTTTTTAGTAAGAACTTAAAATTTAGCATGAAATTGGCTGGCCAACGTAGAGGGTGCATCAATTTTTCCAACAATTTAGCAAATGTTAATGTGGTAAAATTTTTTTACTACTTTTGATTTTTCCGATTTATTGGATGGGAAACATTAATTATTATAGTATAGTGCTTAATTTTCGGATATGTTGAGGAGAAGGATAGCCTTTGCTTGACAAATCAACACTTAAAATTCAGCACAAGAAATTATAGAATATTGTCCCAAACTACTTGAATACAGAAGCGTTGTATTTAAAAGAATTTGGAGAAAGGGTACACCCACTCCCTGACATTTTTTAAGGCGACCGTTTTACATATGCATGATCCGTCGTATTTGTACCTATAAACGAAAAAGCAAGTAGTCCGATTGTTTGAAAGAATTCAAATCTTTTTCGAATTTGTTTTTCAAAGGCACGAATGATATGGTTGACTGAGTTAACGCAAAAATGTTCCGGCTACAAATACGCCTTCGAGGCGGGCAGCGAAGGCCGGGCCGGGTTATATAATTGTTAAAGCTTTGAACTGACTGAAAAATAAAATTTTGGAAAAGTTGTCCTAAAGGCACAACTTAAAACACAGTACCACTTCCAAAAAATGTCCACTAACAAAGAAAAGTTCTTTAATTTTGACTAGCCGCGCAAGGAGCTTCCTTAATTGATTTTAATTTTGTTACCCACTGTTGTTTATAAAAAAAGTTTATAAATACTGGCCTTTAATGAATGATTTGACCTTACTGTAGATATTAAAAAAAAAAAACTGATATATCTTTCTATGTTATTCAATGAATAGTTATATATTTCAAATACCTAACATGAATGAATAAATGACATTGACGTGAGGAGCTGCAAAAATTTGAAAATATATAAAAATTTGACAAAGTGCACTTTGTCTTGTTTGAAAACTAAAACTAAATATATTTCAACAAGCAATTATATCTTTATTTAATATTTGCCATTTAATTTTTTTTTTTGCTTTATTTTTTGAAATGTTCTCGTTTTTTTGGTGAATAGGCTCAGACGATAGAAGATAACCATTAAATCGAATTTCACTTTGATATTTTTTGTCAATAGAAATGCATGATAAAAGCGGCAACTAAAAAAATTGAAAGCAAATAGTATACGAAGACACTTTTTCCATATTATAATTAAGTTGAATTAAACAAATAGGCACAAAACAGGGAAAATAAATTCAGGCTAGGTGTAAAAAAAATAAAAAAGCTTTTTTAGTTTTTCAATAGTACGTTTGAGTGAAGCCGCTAAAATGTAGGACTATTCTGTTAATAATTGAACTGTATATAAATTTCACTAAGTGGGGAAAACATGTTCTACAATATATAAATAATTGTTTCGATTTAATAAAAATGAAGGGTTTAATGTCTCCGGATCAATTTTTAATACCCTCCACCATTGGATGGTAATACTTAAACTTTGTCCATTACCGTTTGTAACACACTCGAAATATTACTCTAAGACCCCATTAAAGTATAAATGTTATTACTCCTGGTCGTGTGAAATTCTGAGTGCGATCCTTGAGGCATGTTTCGTCGCCGTCTGTTGAAATCACGCAGAAACTTCCGAAACGGAAAAAAGCTATCGAACTTGAACTTTGTACAATTATTGTTTAAATTGGATGTAGGTCGGATGGTATTGCTAAATGCTATATCGGTCGCACTTTTTACGTATGGCTCCCATAAGAATAAACGGGACCGTTCCAAATATGGCTGTTGCAGACCATCTAAGATAAGCAAATGTTCATCCGATCCGGCTTGAAATTTGGTACATGGTTGTTAGTATATGGTCTTTAAATAACCATGCAAAAATTGGTCCACATGCCGGTCTATAATTATATATAAGCCCCCATATAAACCGATCCGCCCGATTTGGCTTGCGGAATTCTCTAAGACAAAGCAAATTTCATGTGCACGCGATCCGGCTGATAATTTTGGTAAAGGGCATGGTGTTAGTATATGGTCTCTAATGACATGCAGGAAATTGGTCGCACATCGGGTCCATAATTATATATATAGCCCCACCCCAAAAAATTAAAAAAAAAAAAATAAAGCCGACCACCAGATTTGATCTTCCGGAGGCCTCTGGAAAGACCAAAAATATCATAACTGATTCAGTTGATATTTTGGTAAGCGTGGCTGTTAAATATATGGCCTCAAAACGCCCCTATGCAAAAATTGTCGCCGAAATCGGTCCATAATTATATACACGCCCATATAAACCAGATCACGACAGATTTGACCTCCGGGCCCGCTTGGAAGAGCAAAAATTCAGAGACCGATTCGGTAGAAATTTAGTAAGCGTTGATGTTAGTATATGATATTCCAATAACCATGCTGGAATTGGTTGATTATCAGTTCATAATTGATTATATAGCCCCCATATAAACGCGACCCACCAAGATTTGACGCTTACGAGCCTCCTCTGGAGAGCCAAAATTCATCTGATTCAGTCGAAATTGGTACGTGGTGTTAATTATATGGCCTGCAAACACCCATGCAGCAAATACGTCGAAATCGGTCCCATAATTATATATAGCCCATATAAACGCGACCCCCAATTTAGTTCTGCCGGAATGCTCTAGGAAAGAGCAAAATTCATACCGATCTCCGGTTGAAATTTGGTACGTGATGTTAGTATATGATATCCAACAACCATGAGGATTGGTTCATATCAGTCCATAATTAATTATATATAGCCCCCATATAAACCGATCGCCCAGAGTTTGACCTCCGGTGCCTTTTGGATAACTTCATGCCGCATCAATTCCGAATCTGGACTCGGTGGTTAATGATTTTGTAACAACCATGGCCAAAGAAGTGGGTCCATATCAGTCTCATAATCATATAAGCCCCAAATAATAAACGATCGCCTAGAGATTTGGTTTTGGGTTTCTTGGAGGAGCAAATTTCATACGCGAGTCCAGTTGAAATTTGGTAACATTGTGGCTGGTATATGGCCGTTAACAAACGCATGCCTAACTAGGTCCATATCGGTTTATAGCCCTCATATAAAATCGATCCCCAATCACCACAAAAAGTGGTCCATATGGCAAAAGTTCATAATTATTAATACTAGCCCCGCATATTTAGGCGACCACCCCAATATTTCAATCTGGCTCCCTACGTACCGTGCAAAAGTCCATATCGAATTTAGTAATTATTTGTAGACTTACCTACTCATACCTTTTTTGTCTAAATCATATACGCACGTAATGAACTAACTTCACAATTTAGAAAACGATGTTAAGAAGTTTTAAAGATACCACAACCCATAGTAATTCGATTGTGGATGACAGTCTTTCGTAGAAGTTTCTAACGCAATCCCATTGTGGGAGGGTATCATAAGATTCGGCCTGGCCGAACTTTACGGCATACACTCTTCTTTGAAGAAAATATCCTTAAGTGAAAATCCATGACAATTAGGTGAAAATATGCAAAAATGCATATATGTTTCAAGAATGCAATAAATATGAAAACAAAAATGTCTTCAGTGTCGGACATAAATTCTTTTAAGGACATAAATTCTTTGTGCTCAAGACAATATATATATATATATATATATATATATATATATATATATATATATATATATATATATATATATATATATATATAATATATATTATATATATATAATATATATAAATATAATATATATATATATATATATATATATAATATATATAAATAATAATATATATAAGTATATATATATATATATATATATTATATATATATAATTATATTATATATATATATATAAGTATATATATATATATATATATATATATATATAATTTTTTTTTTTTTAGTAGCACAAAAGCGCACTATTGTTGCGCACCACTCATACCAGATGTTTAAAATAACATCCTTAAGGGCTTTCTGATTAATCCTTACCTCATTAAACCACAGTCTAAATTAACTGCGAAGCACAAAAAGAAATTCTTATCTTGTCTTATCGTAAAAGAAAGGCCGAAAATAAACAAAAGAATAACTCAGGTCATGTTTCCTTAGATACAAAGTTTTTTGCATTAATCCGTTATAGTCCGAAATTTCCAGATGAAATTATTATTAAAAGAAGGCAGAAAAATTTAGGCATTAATAATATAATTATGCTTGCATTTTGACAACAAAGGTAAGAGGGCATACTTCAAGCAGCAATTAGATTGGGTGAGTAATGTAAGTGTTATCACTTGTAAACGATTTGTAGCTAGTGGTAAACCATCTATCGTACACTACAAAGCGATGGGCATTGTAGTTGCAAATGTGAAAATACTCTAATTGGGGAGAGAATCTAAAAAAATATTCAGAGAAATTAAATATGGCAAAATTTTAAGATTATAAAACAGGTAATGATTTAGATTTAGCGCATAACTCATTTTATTGTATAGCATACAAGGGTGGCCGATATATATTATCAACTAAATTTTTAGCCTTGCAATAATTTGTAAACCTTCGTCGGACAGCTGGAAAATTTATTCCTAGGTAAGTGTTAATATTTATGGTTATGCTTTTGTAAGATTGTAAGCAAAAGCATTTTGAGATTTGATATTATACATTCTGAAATAATAAAATTCGTAATGGAATTCAAGTTGTGATATCTGTATATAATAGCTGGAAGGATGACAAGGCTCATACACGATAGCCACTTATCTATCGTGTATGAGCCTTGTCGTAGCTAGGGGAAATGTGGCCACACCAGAAAAAAATGTTCCCTAAAACATTATCCGAAAGCTTAAATTTTTGGCCGACTACGCATAACAAAAATCGTAAAGTTTGAATAATGTATAAAAAGGTTTAGAACCGAAGAACGTCGTGAGTTCGGGAGTCGAAATAAGAAATCCAGAAATGTAAAACCGAAGTCATAAATATATGTTGGGGAATGCATTAAATATTATCCCGATAAAAAAACTGTGACCATATTTTATTTGAGTAACTTAAACGGACATCGGGGGAATTCCAGGCAAAATGTTAAGACGTCAAGAAAATACACAAAAATGGGGATATTTATTAGAGTTTAATTCAAGAACGGATTCTCAGAAAAATTAAAAAAAACTATCTTTTATCGTTACATTAATAACAGCTGTAATGAAAAATTTGGCTGGAGGCGAAGCCAGCCCTTGTGAAATTTCTTAGCCAAAATTGAATTCGCTTGCACGAAAAGTTGTCAAAGTCAGCTAAATTTTGGTACAGTTAAGGCAACGGCGATGGTAAGGGAATGGGAAAAAGGCCGTTAAGGGCGTATGGTTTCTCTCAACGCTCGTACGTCACCGTGAGGTCCTAAATAAAATGCAAATATTATCTGAAAAAATGTCCTATAGACAGTATTAAATTCTGATGCACAAAACAAACATTTTGGTTCGCAAGACGCATTTCAACAGGACTCAGCACCATTGCACTTAGCACGCGTCAAGCAAAAAAAAAATAAAAAGAGGTTCTCCCGCGCAAAATTTTCCTACGCGAATAGTGGCCACCAAAAATCTGCGAACTGAATTCCCATTGGAGCAATGTTCCACAAGAAAGAGGAAGTTCTATGGCTTAGATAAACTCAGATGGCCGTCGCTTGAGCATTATTGAGGCCATGTTAATATCTCAGCGCTCCTTTTGGGTGTTGCAAACATATGAAACTAAAAGCTAATAATACGCAATGTTTCAACAGTGTAACGCAGGTCTATAAATAGCACAGGCGAATCGTAAAACTTAAAGAAGACAACATGGCTCCTGCTTTATTCACGGCAATTTAAAAAGCTGGCAAAAATGAAGTATTTGGACTAGAAACAAACAAGCAGGATTTTAATTTTGAGGCTCAAATGCTAATTTAATAATTATACTCAGTTTGGCTAAGACGTTTTCTAACAATTGTTAAAATCGTGAGAATTCAGGCTAAACTGTTCATACCACAGATGTCGACAATATATCCCACAAATGTAGAAATTAAAAATGAAGATGGAACCCACCTTCATATCTGATCTACACATCCATTTCATTACTTTGAGTAGTTAGAAAGTAAAAAATTTTCGTTCATTAATACATGGTGATCGAGCTCACCAATTTCATTCTCGATGCATTTAGAAAAGATGATATCTCTGGTTGTTTTATCTCGAAGTCCCTAATTTTATTGCAAGATCGCAAGCTGGGTATAACAAACAAATTTTTTACTTAGTTTTATACCGCTCCAACTAGGGGGTATATTAACTTTGTCATTCCTTTGTAAGCACATCGAAATATTGCTCGAAAAACCCATAAGTATATATGTATAATCTGGGTCATTGGTGAGATTTCTGAGTCGATTAAAGCATATCCCGTTCCGTTCATCGACTGTTGAAAATCACGCTAACTTTTCTAACGAAACAAGCATCGACTTGAAACTTGGCATATATAGTTGCTAATTGATGTATGGTCAGATGGTGCTGCAAATGCGCATAATCGACCACTTTTACGTATAGCCCCCAATAAAAAACCGATCCCACCAAGATTTGGCTTACTGATCCTGCTTGGGGGAGCAAAATGTCATCCGATTAAGGTTGAAATTTGTACATGTGTTGTAAATGGTCTCTACAATCGTGTATAAAATGGTCGCATATCGGTCCATATTAATATATAAGCACCCATATAAACACCTATCCTCAGACTTGACCTCCGATCCTGTAGATAGAGGCCAAACTTCTTCCGATTCGGTTGAAATTTGTGTAAGCATGGTGTTAGTATAATGGGTCCCTCTAACAATCGTGCATAAATTGGTCCCATATCGGTCCAATAAATTATGTATACGGCCCCATATAAAACCGATCCCCAGATTTGACCTCCGGTGCCCTCTTGGAGGAATCAAAAATTTCATAACCGATTCGTTGAAATTTGATACATTATGTTAGTATGTGGCCGCTAACAAACCATAAGGTTTAAAGTGGCAGCCCGATTAAGATTCAGGTCACAGTTAGACTTTTCAGCCACAATCACAAAATATTTAGTAAGAAGTTTCTACGCAATCCATGGTGGAGGGTACATAATGAATTCGGCCTGGCCGAACTTTCGGCGCGTAATATACTTGTTATAATCGCTTCATTTTCAATTTCATATTTTTAATGAGGAATTTTAACTTTTTTTTAATTTTTTTTTTTTAATTTTACTGATTTTCACAGAAAAATTCATTTTTTTTTTATAGAATTTTGTCAACAATTTAATTGGGATTTTTGGTGACGAATCGTCCTAATTTGGGAAACAAGAAGCAGAAAAATAGCCGGCAAATACTTGTCACATATCACACCACTTTCATGTATCTGCCATAGTAATTCAACATATTGTACATAAATCGCTAGTCGCATTTCAGAAGTTCCTATGAAGGTAATGTTCTGTCAAATTATGTATGTGGTAAATTTGGCCATCAACTATCTTGACGCAAGTACATTGTTGTGTCCAATAGTAAAAAACACACTCAATCGCCATAGATTATGCACATAACTGTCTGGGTTATAGTTCATTTAAGTTTCCAACTAACTTTGCCAACAACTTGCAGACATGGACCGTCCGATTACTTTATGCTCTTAAGTAGGGTACCATGTCGTGGAAATTACACTTATTTTGAACATTTGGTTTATCAATGTATTGTCTGCTCAAGTAATTTTGTTGTTGTATTCAATGGGCTGGTGGGAAGTGACACTTGTTTCCGTATTTTCTTTTTTCTTTATTGATGGAATTTCTATGTTTTTTAATATTAAAATTATTTTTTCTAATCATCAGATATAAGTGGTTTTTGCGCGGGATTGTGAGTTTATCAAAAATTTACTATAGAAAATTTTGTCAAAAAAATTTTATGTCGCTAATTAAAAATTTTGCAAAAATTATATTCTGCAGAAAAATTTTCGTCAAAAATTTTATTTCTACAGAAAATTTTATTTCTATAGAAATCTTGTTCAAAATTATTATTTCTATAGAAACAATTTTTGTCAAAAATTTTATTTTTATTTCCTATAGAAAATTTTGTCAAAATCTTTACACACTATAGAATATTTTTGTTAAAAAAATTTGTTAAATTTCTCTAGAAAATTTTATCAACATTCTTATTTCTATAGAAAATTTTTCAAATTTTATTTCTATAGAAAAATGTTAAATTTTATTTCTAATGGATAATTTTTCCAAAAATTTTATTTCTATTGAACATATTTGTCAAAAAATTTATGTTGTATAGACACTTTTATCAAAATTTTGACTTTCACAAAAAAATATATAAAATTTGTAAACATTTTTATTTCTATAATAAACATTTGTAAAAATTTTTATTTCTATAGAAAAATTTTGCAACATTCTTATTTCATATAGCAAAATTTTATTTTATTTCTGTAGAAAATATTGTAAAAATTTTATTTCTTTAGACAATTTGTTGTCAAAATTTTATTTCTATAAGAAAAATTCTTTTGTCAAAAATTTCATTTCTATAAAAAATTTTGCTAAATTTTATTTTTTATCACGGAAAATTTTGCAAAATTTTATTTTTATATACGAAGAATTTTTGTCAAACTTTTATTCTTAGAACATTTTGTTCAATTTTTTTCTTTTTTATAGAAAATTTGGCAAAAACTTTTATTAGAAACTATTTGTCAAATTTATTTTATTAGAAATTTGTAAAATTTTGTTCTATAGAAAATTTTGTGCATAAAAATTTCGATTTCTATAGAAAAGTTTTGTAAAAAATTTTGATTTCTAGTATAAAATTTGTAAAAAATTTATTTCTATAAGAAATTGTGTCAAAATTTTATTTCTAATAGACAATCTTTTTGTCACATTTTAATTTCTATAGAAATTTTTTTGTCAAAAAAATTTTAATTTCTAATAGGAAAAATTTAGATTTCTATAGAAAATTTCTGTCAAAATTTCATTTTCTATAGAAAATTTTGTCAAAAATTTTATTTCTATAGAAAATTTTGTCAAAATTATTTCTATGGAAATTTTTTTTTAAAAATTTTTTATTTCTGTAATCATTTGTTGTTGTTTATTTGAATTTCAGCTTAAAACCATCACATTGACTAAACTACAAGTGTAGCTTAACCCAACAAGAGGAAAAGAATGTTTGTCAAATTTTAATATGGGCAATACGGCCTAATAGATGCAAGATGGTTGCCAAAGGACAGTCACGATTCGGACATTACCCGGAATTTTTTATTTCGCCGTAGAAATTTTTTTAAATTTCTGTAAAAAATTTTATTTCTATAGAAACTTTTTTCAAAAAATTTTATTTCTATTGAAAAATGATTGTCAAGATTTTATTTCTATAGAAAATTTTGTTCAAAATTTTTATTTATATAGACTATTTTTTAATCCAATTTTAATTCTATACAAAATTTTGTCTCAAAAATTTTGCAATTATCTATAAAAAATGTTGTTAAAAATTTAATTTTTTTATTCCTACAATGGAAAAATTTTGTCAAAATTTTATTTCTATAGAAATTTGTCAAATTTTATTCCTACAGAAAAATATTTGTCAAAATTTTATTTCTATGGACATTGTTTAAAAAAAAACATTGTTTTAAAAAATTTTATTTCTATAGAAACTTTTTTAAAAATTTTATTCCTATTGAAAATTTTGTCAAAATTTTATTTCTATAGAAAATTTTGGCAAATTTCATTTCTATAAAAAATTTTTGTAAAAAATTTTATTTCTGTATAACAATTGGTAAATACATTTTATTTTTATAGAAAATTTTGTGCCAAAATTTATTTATATAGAAATTTTGTTCAAAAATTTTATTTATATTATGAAAACATTTTGCCAAATTTTTATTTCTGTAGAAAATTTTGTCAAAATATATTTTTATAGAAAATTTTTGTCCAAATTTTAATTTCTAATAGAAAAATTTTGTCAAAATATTTATTTCTTTCAAAAAGAATGTTGTCAAAGATTTTATTTCTACATAGCTGCATATGGTGACCATTCCATACATCTTTTTCGCCAGTATCAAGTTTATTAATGGATTCAGAAGAAAAACAAAATTATGATTTATTATTAAATATGAGGAATCAAATTGCCTTTAAAAAAAAAAATATTGGCTGTAAACCCCGCCAGCGCCTCCCTACAACAGAAAATTTATTGTCCTTAAGAATACGAATGCGATTTTTTGGTTTTAGAAAGAATAATATAATTGTAACAAGACATAAAGTTCAATTTCCGTTTTGTCTTATTTTTTAATGTTCGTAGCACAAGTTTAATTGACCACAGAATTCTTTGAAAAACATAAAAGTTCATTATTTTTCCTAAATTAAATAAAATGGCCTTTAGAAATTCAAAAGAGAATTAAAAAAGAATGTATATTTTTGTGAAAGTTTTTTCAGCCAATAATTCATGTCTTCAAATGCAGAAACATAAAAAGCGAAAAATAATGTCCTAGTTAATATTTCTATTCTTTTTAATACAGGAGTCATATAATCCTCCACTCCTCCCGCGACTAAGCGGGCTAAAAGAGGTAGGATATTTCTCAAAACAAAATAGCAGGAAAAAAGTGAACCGTTAATTAAAAGCATTTATTATTATGGCTCGGTTGAAAATGGATGCTGTGGTTGCTATTGCTTAAAAAGTAAAGCTTCAAATGATAGACATCGGAAAAAATAAAATAAACCATGATAACTCGACGCCTATGGCACATAATGCAGAAGTAGTCGATGTGGCGTGAAATCGCTTCAGCCAGCCACAGAATCGATAGCCCATATACCAACGAATCAGACCCCCATAAAATACATGGCATACCAACGCAAACATCTGGTAGGTCATCGCTTGTTTGACCCATGGTT
>PGFW01022174.1:8700-18700 GCA_003123925.1 Haematobia irritans
ATGGCCTCTTATCCCAAATTACGATGTTTTTCGTCCCAAAATCCCCATTTAAAATTAAATTCCACACAAAAAATCACCAATACATTTTTGATAAGTTTTTTCGAAAAAAAAAAAATAAATAAATGAATAAAGTAATAGACTCTGCTGTAGAAAATCAGTAATACTTTAAAAATTGCAATTTTGTCAAATTCAGCAAGCTGCAATAAAATCAAGATTTCGAACCACAACACCAAGAGACTCATGATCGTCTTCCAAATGCTGGAGATATGAAAATGGGAGTTCGGTCACCTTGTATTTATGAACGAAAATTTATTTCTAAACATACAAGTAGTAAAATTGGGTGGTAAGACGTTTACAAATTTGGTAGAATTCTACCAGAAATGGTAGATTTTTTATTGTTTGGTAGATTGGTAGAATTTTTGACAAAATTTTCTACATAGAAATAAATTTTTGGCAAAATTTCTAATCTCTCTTCTTTTTTAAGAGCCAAAAAAAATACTGGCAACACTGCTCCTGCTCTCTGTTATAGAGAGAGAGCAAACTTCAATGCTGCAGGGAGCGCTGTGATTAGAAATTGCCTTCCTTTCAATTTTTCCCTGGCAGCTCTGCTCAGGAAACACGAAAAAAAGCAATATCATCAAGATAATAAGAATTATCTTATACACGCACCCAAATACAAAATAAGTATTTAATATTTCGGCCATCAAGTTGTAATACAAAAAAATGCAGAACCTAAGATGGACTTGTTATAGGAGTAAAACCTATTGACTCCCTCATGCACTACCAGTAGCATATTAATGAACTAATTCCGAATTCCCATTTATTTAGTAATCCCCATTACGTGTTTTCTATTTCCCTACGTTTATTTAACTCCCATTATTCACAAAAAAACATATTTTCAAGAAAATTGCTAAAATTTGTTATAAATAAAATTAAATCCACTGAAGGAACGAACGTTTTCACTTGTTGTAAAAATTAAATTTAAACTAAATTTATATAATATAATATTAATGTGTATTTTATTAATAATTAAAGTAATATTTAAAATAAAAAAAGGTGCTTTAAGTTTTCATTAAAATAATTGAAAAAAAAAACAAAGAGTGTTAACATCTTTAACGAGCTTAATTCAAATTTTGACACACTATCCCTCTCTTCAAAACTTTTTTAACAAAAACGCAAAAAATATAAAAAAAAATATTAGCAAAAATCAATAAAAAAAACCTTTTCTTGGTACAAAGTTTAATTATTCCAAATTCTCAAAGATAAATTGCTTTTATTGAAAAATCCATCGATATACATCAATCAACATTACCCAATATATTTGCGAGGAGGGATTTTTTGCATCTATGGAGCAGCTGACAACTTTCAACAATCAACACTTAACAAAAACATGGAAAAAAACATTTATCAAGAAATTTACAGAAATGGTTCCAAGACAATTTTTTAAAATCAACAATAATTTTGTTTTAAAAATTCTAAAGTGTTGTGTTTACGTATCGAGAAGCTAACAAAAATATATGAAAGAAATTTAAAAAAAAATTAAATAAAATAAAATAAAATTTAAATAATTGCAAGATTCCTCAAAGTTACTTTGGAAGAATTTTTTTGTAAATAATAAAAAAAAAAATCTTGTCTAAAATTTTATTCCGGAGGAATATATTTCAAAATAGAAAATATTATTTTCTATTTAATAAAAGGAAGATCGAATAAATTCAAAATTTCTAAGGAAAGTATTTTAGCTTAGGTTGAGCAAAGATGTGGCCACAATATAATGGTTACCAGAATAATTTTTTAAATCAACAATAATTTTGTTTAAAATATTTTTCTTTAAAAAGTGATGTATTATTTTATGCGAGAAGCTAAGAAAAATATATCAAAGAAATTTAAAAAACAAATTAAATAAAATAAATAAAATTTAAATAATAGCGATTAGAGCCAGATTAGAGACAATCGTTGCCAGATTCGTCAGTTTCTTTTGAAGATTTTTTTTGTTTTTGTAAATAATAAAAAAATACTTTTCTAAAATTTTATTCCGAAGGAAAAATATTTCAAATAGAAAATATTATTTTTATTTATAAAAGGAAGATCGAATAAATTCAAAAATCTACAGGAAAGTATTTTTAGCTTCGTGAGAGGGAAAGGTGTGGCCACAATTAGAATGGTTACCAGAATAATTTTTTAAAATCAACAATTAATTTTGTTATTAAAATTCTAAAAGTGTTGATTTTATGATGGAAGAAGGCTAAGGAAAAGAAGTATATGAAAGAAATTTTAAATAAAGAAAATATAAAATAAAATAAAATAAAATTTAAAATAATAGCGAGTAAGATCAGATTAGAGGACAATCAGTTAGCAGATTCGTCAAGTTCTTTATGAAGAAATTTTTTTGTTTTGTAAATAATTAAAAAAACTACTTGTCATAAATCCTTTATTCCGGAGGACAAAATTATGTTTAGAATTAGAAAATATTATTTTTCTATTTAATAAAAGAAGATCGGAATAAATTCAAAATTTCTAGGGAAGGAAGTATTTTAGTCTAAGGGTGAAGCAGTAGATTGCTTGGCCACAGAACTAAAGTAGATTACCAAACAATTTTTTTAACAGCTATCAACTACATAGGATAAAACTCCCTCTGTCAAATGATGTTTTAAAATTTCTAAACGCGCTTCGATGTCGATTATTTAATGCTAGAAGGCTAGATGAAAAATTATCATGAATACTGAATATTTCAACAAAACATTAAAATAAAATAAAATAATATAATAATAGCGATTTAAGACAATCGGCTTCAAAGATCTCGTTCAATAGTTTCTTTTAGAAGAATTTTTTATTCTATTAGTAAATATAAAAAAAATATATTTGTCTAAAATTTTATTCCGGAGGAAATATATTTTTTAGATATGAGAAATATTTAAATTTTCTTAATTTAAAAAAGGAAGATCGAATTAAATTCAACAATTATCTTTAGGGGTGAGAGTATATTTAGCATAATACTAGGGTGAGCAAAGGATGTGGCCATCAAAGTACAATAGGTTAGCTCCAGAACTAATTTTTTAAATCAACAAAGTAAGTCTTGTTGTTTAAAATTCTCAAGTGTTGGATGTTATTTATGGATAAGCTAAGAAAAAGTATATGAAAGAAAATTAAAAAAAAAAAAATTAGAGACCAATCGTTGCGCAGATTTCGTCCAAAGTTTCTTTGAAGAATTTTTTTTTGTTTTTTGATACAGTAATAAAAAAAGATGCTTGTTCTAAAATTTTATTCCAGCGAAGGAAAGTATTTTTAGAATAGAAAATTATTGAGTTTCTCTAATTTAATATAAGAAAGAGATCCGAATCAACATGATCCAAAATTGTCTAACGAAAGTATTTGATAGCAGTCGTTAAGAATTGGGAAATAATAATATGCCATAATAAGGCTCTGCCCAGCTTTTTTATATTAATTAGTTTATTTAAATGTATTGATTTTTTAAATTTGCTTTCATAATTTTATTCTTAGTTTGTCTTAAATCACTTTCAATAAATCCAACATTCGAAAATCGTCGCTTTTTGGTTCAAAAAGATCGGACCGATGTCTTTGGGCGAATAGACTTTTGATATTTGAGTATATGAATCTGGTTGAAAAACAGTTCGTGTCCAAATAATTTAAATGAAAAGTCATTTCATTTAATTTAAAAAAAGTTAAGTCGATTTTTCTTACAAAAAATCAAATGAAGTGATTTTCCTTGAACAATCTTATTAAAAAATTAAAACATCTCTTACGATGAAATCACATTCTATAAGATTTAAAGGTTTGAAAGTGAATCCTTACTAATTAAAGTTAATCGATTTTTCTTGAATTTAAAAAAAATCGAAAGGATCTAAAAATTGCACTTTTTATACCGATTTTCAATCCGTTAATACTTACTATTGCAAGAATATTGCTTTTTTCTGAGGAATGCAAATTTTTACGACAGCAAAAAAAAATTCGACTGCCAAAATATATTTCAAAAGTTAATACAAAAACTTTCACTCATTGGCTTATCATAATTCAGATTTTATTGCTTTAAAAACAAACAAAGAAAGAGCTATTATTTACACGAAGATAATTCTCCGGATTGTTCATTAAAATTTCATTTCACGAGAAAAAAATCGAGTGTTTTTCTCTTGGGTATCTAAATATTATTTTGGAGTTTTAAAAAAAGAGAGAGAAATTTGCCGATGTTTTAAACACTAAGGTAGTTTAATACCAGAGCCCAAATAAAATATATATTGGGTACAGGGAGTAAATTTTGTTTTATCGGAGGTATACCAGTTTTGAAACCTTCGGATACCTCAAAAGTGACCCTTCGATAGTATTGTGCGCCCACCTCTTTACAGATCAAGTGAGTGATGCGTCATACTGTTCCAACGGTTTTGCACCCAAAAGCGTAAAGAACACTGTCCCAACAGACGTAGGAAACCAAAGACAGTTTATTTTGCCACAAAGTGCCCGATAAAGTAACGTTAACTTTACATAGTCACGGCTTCGAGTATTAGAACAATTATGCCATCTGGAATGAAATACTGGTTTAAAATGGACCCCTCACAAAGAAGAAGCACTCGTATACTAATAGCATGGAAAACCAAGTCAGTAAACTTCAAAAGTATAGAATAACGTTAGACAATTAACAAAATCTCAAAATTGCAGCACCGAGAACCGCCTTTACGAAGAAACAAATATAACGGCAAAATAAAATCCTGTAATGCCATTTTCCTAGACAGAGGGACATTAAGCTCCTTGCACTCTTCTATATGAGGGCAACGAGGTGGTTGGTAGCCAGCAGTCTGTTTTCCACGCTGCTTTAATGTCTGGACAACATTTCGTGAGACGGTGTTGCTTCATCAGCTCCACCGCGATGCTAAATAGCAAAGAACTCTCGAGTAAAGTGCTACACCTCCAAATGTCGACAATAATTTTGGGCGGATCCCGCGAGTGTCCACGCTTCTGAGCAGGCTTTCACTTGTTATTGCTTTTGCCTCTTAAAGAAAAAATTACTTATTAAAACCAAAATTTCATTTGTCTAAATTCCGTTCAGGGAAAACAAAAATTATTTCTCTTTGCCTATTGTTGAAGATATCACAAAAATAACATTCGTAAATTTCTTGTATAACAAATTTTATCCATCGATCTTCAACTCAACATATTATGGAAATAATCCATAAAAATCATACAAATTAACATTACTCCCCCCCACTCTACAATCACCAGTATTACCTCACCCGATCACCCGCGCCCCCCTCATACATCCACCCACCAAGGCCAGATCATCATATGGATGGATCAGAGAAAATCAAACTTCATTTATTTTCTATGGATGAAAAAAAACAATATGGAGATTTTAAATAGACAACTACCTACTTATTAATACCGTAGCTATTATTTGAAAAAAGAAACAACACAGAACAAATACATAATATGTTTCATTTTGAAAAATTGTATAATATTAAGAGCATATATTTAATTAATACATTGGCGAATTATACTCAGATTGAGGATTCGAAAAAACTAAAAACGAAAAAATAGGGTAGAATTAAAAAACCAGATATAAATTTGCATGTATAAATTATCTAAATTAAGATTTTTTGTTGAAATCTACGAAGGCATTGTGAAGCAACGAGTCATTTCTAATACAACCACTTGGCAAACTATAGTTCAGGGGAAATACGAAAAGCGAGAAGTGAGAACTGATAAAGTGAAACTGCATCAGTAGTGGGCATCATGAGGTAAAATTTTGGCGTTTCTCTCAAATATCATACACGTTGCGTAGGCCGTCCACCAAGTTCTGTGCTCTGCCGGCTTTACACGAAGGGAAAATATTTGATTTAACAACTTTTATCTTTGTAGTAACAAATATCTCCTTTTTTATAACATGTTTTCATTTCTGTTACATATTTTTGCGGCAGACAATTTGATGATTATAACTGCCGGAAGTCCTATTATAATCGAATTTTAATCAAAACAGAGCAGCAACGTCGTTAATACAAAAGTTGCAGGCATTTGTGGCGACATCTATTTGCCTAGTCTCTTTTAACTTTTTCGGAAGTTTGTTTAGCAGTAGAAATAATATGCACACTGATGGTTGATTCTCATAGCCAATGACTATTGAACTGTACTTATACCATAGCCAGAAATAAGACATCGGGCTTGCACATAATGATACCCTAATGCTCACTTTGTGGTGTATAACATGTTCAGGGCAACATCACATGCGCATATGCCAATTCTTGACGAAATACTAAAATATCGTCATTTGTAAAGTGAGGTTAGATTTTAAAGCTTAATATCGGGTCCTGAACAAAGGATAACAAATGCAAATAATCACTCATTTCAGTGTTGCCATTATTTGGGGATTTTTCCCAAAATTGGGGGATATTTTTTCGTGAATGAGGACAAAAAATATCTGAGTTGAAGATCTGTGGAGCTTTGTTGGGAATTTTCCAATAAATTTGGGAATATTTTGAGAAATCGATTTAATCTTTTTTAACAAAATTTTATTTCTATAGAAAATTTTCTCAAAATTTTATTTCTTATTAGAAAATTTTAAATTCCATATCCATCTAGAAAATTTTGACAAATTTTTTCCACACTCAAGAAGGAATAATGATCACCCCAACCATGTTTCAAGAGCACAATGTTACTTTTTCACGAAAAACATGTAACATGTTTGTCGAAACCATGTTATTTTCTCGGAAATAATATATCTGATTTCGGAAAGCATGTTATGTGTGACGACAAAAGAATATTTTTGCGACCAAAATGTCACATGGTCGCCGTGAAAAAGTAACATGGTGCTCTTGAAACATGTTTGAGGTGATCATATTTCATCTCTTACTGTGATTTTTGTGTTAAGCAATTTTCTCAGTTTCTTATGTGTAAAATTTTTGTCAAAATTATTTTTATAATTTTTATTTACGAAAATTTTCTCAAAATTTTATTTCTATAGAAAATTCTTTTGTCTATAAATCTTTTGTATTATTATGTTAATTAGAAAATTTTGTTCAAAATTTTATTTCATTAGAAAAATTTTGTCAAAATTTTATTTTCTATAGAAAATTTTGTCCAAAAAAAGAAATTATGAACTCTTTCAAAATAAAACATAGAAAATTTTTTCATAAATTTTATTCTTTTCTTGTTGTTATTAGTTGGACTTCTCTTCAATCGTCCGTATTGCTTTTTTTGATCCAGTCTTAAAGTTCATCGCAGTTGACGTTAAAAACTACAAGGCCATGTTGTAGCTCCTTACTTCTCTCCAAACAGAGGAAAAGTATCTTGTCAAAGTTTATTTGGGCAAAGCCCTATAGACTGCAAACAGATGGTTGGGATGAATATCTATAAACACATCTATATACAATAATCAAATCTTGAGACACCTCCTATAATCTCGGCAAAAGTAAGAGGACCTTATGCCCTTAACTAGTAAATTTGTTTTTATGCAGGTAGTACCGACTATTAATAAAATCCGCGTCCATGATCTTCGGGAAACGCAAGCGTTAGGTCAACACCCCATGTATAGTCACTGTTACTGTGGGGCCGGCAACACGCCATTTGCATTGTGAAATGTGCCGAATGTTTTATTTTTCTGATAATTGGTAATAGATAGTCTGCAAATAGAGGATGCTGGATGAGGAATGTATGCATTCCAAAATCCCGAATATTAAATCTTACCGATATATTCCAACCATCTTGCAGATCTATAGAGCTCCCTCATAATATATATTAGTTGGCATAAGGCAATACTTTTTTCCGTCTGTTTGTTAAGCCCTACAGCTTGCTCGTCAAGCTAGTTACTGGTCAATGCATGGCCTTTAGAAGCTGAGCATCAAAAACCACAAAACGATTGAAGAGCAGCCAACAATAACAAAACAAAACGATTCATGGAAGATTAGAGGAAGACACGCTCCACGAGAAACAAACCCCAGCAAACTAAAATGACAAAATCTGATGATGATTGATATCGTTTGCCGCAAAGGAAAAGAAGATATGCCACTTGTAAATTGTATGATTTAGGGCAGTAGACACCGCAAAACTTATTAAACAAACTATTTCGGATGAAATAGAGAATTCATACAGTGAAATTCTCACTTTGGGTGTTGAACCTGAAATCTACTCCGACACAGTGTATACTTCTAAGATGTGCAATTGGTTGATTAATTTTGCTGCATAAGGGTAAGGATGTTGATAATTATGTACCAGATGAAACAGAATATGTTGCCTGATGAGGAATGTGTTAGAATTCAAAACAAACAAGCTGCGTACATCCATACGCATTCTTGGCGCAGTCTATAGGGGTCCTTGCCCCAAATAAATTTGACAGACGCATATATTTCTCTGTTGGTAAACGTACACTTGTAGTTTTAGTCAAGTTTTTATTTACTTATAGAAAATTTTCCCAAAAAGTTTTATTTCTATAAGCAAATTATGTCAAAAATTTTATTTTCACTAGTAGACAAAATAATTTGCAACTAAAAACCTATTTTTCTATAACTAAAAAAATTTTGCTCAAATATGTAATTTTTCTATGTAGAAAAATTTCTTTCAGAAGTTTATTTCTTATATAGAATAATATTTAATGTCAAAAATTCTATTTCGAGTCAGAAAATTTTGACCTAAAAATTATATTCAATTAGTCAAATTTGCAAAAAGTTTATAACAATTCTACACACATTACCAGACAATAAAAAATTCTACCATTTTCTTGGTAGCAATTCTACCTAAAGCTTTCGTAAACGGTCCTCTTACCCCCAATTTTACTACTTTTGTTAGGTGCTTAGGAAAATTTGGGTCAAATTAACTCGGTTCCTAGGAGAATAGAATTTTGGGCTTATACCGCAAGTTGCGATGGCGGTCTACACAACAAAAGCGGTGAGCCGAACTTCCCATTTTCATTATCTCCAGCATATTGAAAGACGCATCATGAGTCTCTTGGTGTTGTGGTTCGAAAATCTTGATTTTATTGCAGCTTGCTGAATTTGACAAAATTGCAATTTTTAAAGTATTACTGATTTTCATCAGCAGAGGTCTATTACTTTATTCAATTTATTTATTTTTTTTTTTTCGAAAAAAACTTATCAAAAATGTATTGGTGATTTGTGTGAAAAATTTTAAATTGGGGATTTTTGGGGACGAAAACATCGTAATTTGGGGATAAGAGCCAAAAAAAATACTGGCAACACTGCTCCTGCTCTCTGTTATAGAGAGAGAGCAAACTTCAATGCTGCAGGGAGCGCTGTGATTAGAAATTGCCTTCCTTTCAATTTTTCCCTGGCAGCTCTGCTCAGGAAACACGAAAAAAAAGCAATATCATCAAGATAATAAGAATTATCTTATACACGCACCCAAATACAAAATAAGTATTTAATATTTCGGCCATCAAGTTGTAATACAAAAAAATGCAGAACCTAAGATGGACTTGTTATAGGAGTAAAACCTATTGACTCCCTCATGCACTACCCAGTAGCATATTAATGAACTAATTCCGAATTCCCAATTTATTTAGTAATCCCCATTACGTGTTTTCTATTTCCCTACGTTTATTTTAACTCCCATTATTCACAAAAAAACCAATCATTTTTCAAGAAAATTGAAACGTCTTTTCAATAACAAAAAATATAAATATTTCATAAATAAACACATATCTGCTGTGATAGGTGGGGTAGTAACAATTGACTTCTCCCAACAGTATAATTGGAGATAATCCAAAATTAAATGGAAGAAGTTTCACTCTCGAATAACAAAAACTAAGAGCTGGATGAATTTAATATAGATTTTTTCATTGAGATCGAAACCAATTGACTCCCTCATGCACTATCAGTAAACGACTGGTGTGACTAGTTCACACATTTTTACCTGTTTAGGCTTACTTTCGATTTTCTTACGTACTGCCATTATTCACAAAATTGTGTGCTTTTCAAAGAAAAGCTAAATGGGGTTCATAACTATAAACAAAATACAAAACACAGAAATACGCGTAACAAAATAA
>PGFW01022179.1:7703-17749 GCA_003123925.1 Haematobia irritans
TTATATCGCTCTGGAGTTAGTCTAGTGCTTTCAAAAAGTGTTTTGCAGTGGATTTTCAGAGACTATAGACTTTCAGGGTGAGCATAGAAAACTCCGTGACTTTGATAATGATGATGTGATGTCTTTGCTTAACAGAGTATAAAAGAAAATTGGTTTTTAATGCTCTGACGCCAAATGACCGGGCATACTAAACACATTCATAGCGTTTTTGTGATATAACACCGAACGCCCGATTTGGGGTGATTGGGCACTTATTAAGAAGATGACGTAGTTTTCCCGATTTTACTTCGTGTGTGGAGAAATCCGAAGTTTTTATCCAAATTCTGCCTGAATTGGAAATCGTGGAGGTATTGTTTGGACGACAGGAGGATATGCAAATAAGATGGTGAGGCATCGTCAACTGTTTTAGGTATAGGTCCCCCATAATACCGACCGTCCGCGAATTTGGGGCTTGGCTTAGTAGGAAACCGCAGTTTTTATCCAATTTGCTTGAAAATTGGGGAAATCTAGAGAGGGTATTGTTAAGAAGCCATAAGATGGCGTGCGCGAAAAGTGGTGAGTATCGGTCCATTAGTTGTTTGCGTAGTTCCCCATATAGACATATATATGAAAAATCTATACAGATGAAACGATTTCAAATCAGACGAATTATTTTATCATTTGTCTTGCACACTTACAAGAGATCGTTAATGGTGTCCTCTTAAACAAAAAATGGTGTCTTACAAATCCAGAATCTGATATATGCTATCCATAGGTATAAAGAGTTTTTAACAGGTTTTATTCCGAGAAGTGTAGTTGGTTTTGGAACTCGCTCTGCCTTGATTTGTCTTCAACCGCCCTGAAATTTAAGAAGGAAACCTAGGATACTTTGATTCATGGTGGTGTGGTATTTAAGATTCGGCTGGCCGAACTTAACGCGCGCTAGATTAAATTTGTTTTAATTTTATTTTTCAAAGGCAAGGGAGAACAACTATAGTACAAATGTAGAGATCGAACTGCACATAATACAAACAAAAAACATATTGTAACAAGTTTATATCTTAAATTAAAATTTAAATTTATTTAAAATTTAGTACGCGAACTTGGAAATCGTTCGTGGCGCTCTATCAAAAGTTATAACGTACCGATAAAGGTGAGGGCGCGAATTTTCACTTTGAATATAGCAAGAAGGGAAAAAAAAATGTATTAAAGATAAAAAAAAACCTTCACAATGGGCTAATTCCTTATTTGGAGGATTTTTGCATTTTTGGGTGGGGTGATAGAAGAGTTTATGTTTGAAAATAAAAACATTTCGTTGCGCACTTTAAAAATGATAATTTTTACAATTTGGATTTTTTTATTCGAAATTTATTTATGTTGCTATACCTTGTTGATATACCCCTCGGCAACTCGTACGAACGAAAAAAATATATACTGAGACCTGTATCCTAGCTTTAAATTACAGAGCCTAGTTACGCTTCCGAAAAAGAGTGACTTTAGATTAAAACAAAAAAAACAATTCCAGATCTCAATAACGACAAATCCTTAGGAAACGGCTCAAAAGATTTGCAAGTTAAAATAATTTTTTTCTGTGTATAACTGCTCTCACAACAACATTAAAACACTGTCATATAACACGAACAACTAATAATAGAAACAAATAGAAATATCACGACGATCAGAAACAACACGTCATAAAGTAAACAACCATTTGAAATAATGTGGGTAACCATTCGACTACAACCTAACTAATACGTCCAACTCTCACTACCATAAAAAAAAAAAAAACAAATTGTAAGACATCTGCAGAAATACTGTTTGGAATACAAAACGTGAGGGTATAAAGATATATTTAATTTTAAATACACTGAAAAGGCGGGGGGGATTATTAATATTCCAAATTTCTGGCTAAATGGGATGAGAATAAGCGCATTACAATGCTCTAGAAATTCTAAAATCAGAGCACTATAGTTAAAATATACAATCAATCTTGCGAAAATAACAGCAAATTTCTAGTTTTGAGGCAAAATCTAAAGTTAAAAACTCTCTCGATCGCCAAATCGTTTGTTTGACTGATAATATATAAAAAAAATTGAATTTTACGCTTCCTTCATAACAAAACAATGTAGGAATACTATCTTATCCAATTCCCACAGAAGGCACCAATAATGTTTCATGCGGGGCATTATTTAGAAGGAGTGCAAAGGCATTTTAGCATGCATGATGTAGAGAAGGCTATGGAAAGGTGTTACGGATCCGAAAATCCATGGGTAAGAGGCATAGAATTTTTGCCGTACTTCGCAATTTTAGAGATGGGAACTCACAGTAAACTACCCGCACACGCATTTTGTGAGGCCACAATAGGATATATAAGATATCGATCAAATCGATTGACTGAGCTAATAGAGATATAAATTGGCCATTTACGGCATATGGATGTCGCATTAATTTTTTTATTTGCCAATTCAACAATGGTTTTCTACATAGATTATTTTTTTTTTCGGTAGTTAATATTGTTTTTTTTTTCTTAATGGGAAAATCCTAAGCCTTTGTTTTGTAGCCATTTTTTATGGGCGCCAACACTCATTATACCTCAATACAAGGCAAATGTGGCCACAAAATTTTTGTTTAAATATTTTTAATCGGGTTTTATTTGTTTCCTACATGTTTTCGTTTTATTCTGCAAGTCTTTTAAAAATTATTCAGGTGTTAATTTGACGAAATCAATACCAATAAATTTTAAGAAAATAATTAAAATCACTAATGAACGACTAAAAAGGGAAAGAAACAATGTCGTAAAACAATAACAATTGGCCTGGCTTATGTCTAAGTAAAATAAATTCAATAGATTTTTTTTAAAATAAATGCCAAGCAAAAACTACGAGGAATAGTACATCATGTGTGACGAATCAATGTCAACTATAGGGGGAATTCCTATAGATAAACATAAAATTCTACTGTTATGTGGAGAAATTGCTAAAGCAGTGTGACCTAGTCGGAAACCTGATTTTTGGGCTCGGCAAGACGCCACGCTGTGGAAAATCAACTACGACGGTACCTTTTATTGGCAGCATTGGGCAATCCTGAGTGTCTGCAAATTATGGTTCTGCCACAGTTTGGGTAGAGAGTTCTACTAAATATGGTAGACTTTATACTGTTCTGGTAGCATGGTAGAATTCTTGATGGTTTTTGTAGATTTTGTAAACATAGTAGCCCATCTCAAAAATTTTCTAAGAAAATACAATTTTACGGAATTTTCATATAAAAATTAAAATTTTGTATAAAAAATTCTCTAAGTACGTGCAAATAAATTTTGACCAGCATCTTCTATAGGAAATAAAATGTTGCCACATTTGCTTACAGAAATAAAATTTTGACCAATTATCTATAGAATAAAATTCGTGGACGAAATTTCTCATAAAATAAACTTGTGTTACGAAAACTTTGTCGCATAGAAATAAAATTTTCATAAAATTATCTATAAGAATAAAATTTGAGAAAATTTTCTATAAAAAGTAAAATGTTAAAAAAAATTTTTTGCTTTAGAAATAAAATGTTTTTAAAAATTTCTCAATAGCAACACTGATTTTGCAAAACTATTCTATAGAAATAGAAATATATGGACAAAGTTTTCTATAGAAACTAAAAATTTGGAAATTATACGATGAGGAAATAAATTTGCAAAAATTTTTTTATAGAGAAATAAATTTTGCAACAAATTTTCTATAGAATAAATTTCTCAAAAGAAATTCTCTATAGAAATCAAATTCTTACAAAATTTTCCTATGGAAATTAAACTTTGCAAAACCATTTTTCTACAAAAGAAATAAAGATTGTTTAGTAAATACTTCTAATACGAAAAAGAAAATTTGCTATCGACTTAAGAAATTTAGACAACTTTTCGCTATAGAAATAAATTTGACAGCAAATTTCTATAGAATAGGAAAGACAAATTATGACGGGACAAGATTTTAATAGGAGAAGAAGGAGAATTTTGTGTCAAAAAATTTTCGCTATACAAATAAAATGTTGGACACAATCTCCAAATGGAAATAAAATTTGATAAAACTTTCTATAGAAGAATCAAAATGTTGACAAAAACCTTTTTATGAAAGAAAAATGTTTCCGATAGAATTTATAAAATCCTGCAAAAATTTTTTTAGAAAATAAAAATTTCGCGAAAAATCTTCCTAGAGAATTATATTTGGCAAAAAAATTCTACAGAAATAAGAAATTTTGGTAAAAGTTTTCGAGAGAAATAAATTATTGCAAAAGTTTTTCTAGAGAAATAAAATTTTGTAAAGATCTTTTCTATAGAAATAAAATTTCTATAGAACAACAATTTTGACACAATCTCTCATCGGAAATAGAAATTTTTACAAAACCTTCTATAAGCCCCGGCGAAATAAATTTGACAAAATTTTCTACAGAAAATAAAATTTTGACAAAATTTTCAGTAGAGAAATAAATTTATAAAAGTTTTTCTCATAGAAATAGAAAATTTTCTCAAAATTGTTCTATGAAATAAAATTTTAACAAAATTATTTCTATAGAACTAACATTATTGACAAAAATTTCTATAGAAATAAAATTTTTGACAAAATTTTCTATAGAAATAAAATTTTCACTAGATTTTTCTATAGAAAATAACAATTTTGACACAAATTCTCAATGGAAATAAAATTTTGATTGACGCAAACTTTCTATAGAAATCAATTTTTAGAAAATTTTCTATAGAAATAAAATTTCGCAAACATTTCCTAGAGAGAATATGTATATTTTTCGTTCTGTTTGTTATTGTCCGGTTTCTCCTTTCAGATCGTTATTGTTTGTTTTTGATCTGCAGTTTAACCATGCTTGACATAAACTACAAGGTGAGGGCTTAACGCAAACAGAGTTAAAAGAATATGCTTTGTCCATTTTACTCCTTCGCGGCAAAACCCCTATATGAACTTCAGATGGTTGGATGTATACGTGTTTCGGATTACCATCATTCTGCTACTTGCAGCAAAAATCACACAATTATCAGAAAAAATTCGGGTAATCTCTCCAATCCAAAGTGAACTACGCTGAAGCTTCCGGAAAAAAAAGGTTGTGATAGTCGGCTACTGATGATGTCCTAAACAAAATTTGCAACATATCTCTTTTTCCGTTTGGCCAAACTCCAAATCATCGATTTGAACTGTAGTTGGCTGGGTTTGTTTTTTGGACGTGCTTCTCCTATCTTCATTGGTTTTTTTTTTTGTTATTGAAGATATATTATTACAAATAATCTCTAAGAAATACAAATTTGCAAAAGTTTTCTACGAGATATAAAATTTTTCGACTATAAGAAAATACAAATTTTCCAATTTTGTATAGAAATAAAAAATTTTAGAGCAAAATTTTTCTATAGAACTAAAATTTAGACAAAATTTTGCTATAAAAATAAATTTATGACAAATTTTCCTATAGAATAAAATTTTGACTCAAAACTTTTCAATAGAAATACAATTTTTAACAATTTTTTCTATGGAAATAAAATTTGACGCAACTTTTCTAATAAAAATGAGATTAGTGACGAAAATTTTCCATAGAAGTAAAAATATATTTACGAAATTTATCCATAGAAATATAATTTCTCTATAGAAATAAACATTTTGGCAACAAATTTTCCTAGCGAAATAAAAATTTTGACAAATTTCTATAGAAATAAAATTTTTGCAGCAAAAAATTATACGAAATAAAATTTTAGACTAATTTCTAGTAGAAAGAAAATTTTGATTAAAATTTTCTAACAGCAAATAAAGATTTTGACAAAATTTGCTATTGAACATAAAATTTCTAAGAAAATCTTAGAAAATTTTCTTTTGACATAAATGCTTTCAGAAAATTATTCATTTCTAAGAAATAGGAATTTTAGAAGAATTTCTATAGAAATAAATGTTGGCAAACTTTTTATAGAAAGAAAATCTTTATGAAATTTTCGATAGAAATAAAATTTTGGGAAACATTTTTTAAGAAATAAACAAATTTCGGCAAAAATTTCCTAAAAAGAATTTTATTTTCAACACAGATACTATAGGAAAAAAATTTGGCAAAAGATTTTGTAAGATAAAGAATTTTGTAACAATTATTTTCTATAAGAAATAAAATTTTGCCAAATTTTCCTAATGGCAGTAAAATTTTTAACAATTTCTATAGAACTAAAAATTTTGACAAAAATTTTCATATCAAAATAACCATTTTGACCCACATTTTCAATAAAATAAAAATTTTGACACATTTTTTGTTTATAGGAAATAAAAATTTAGGCCAAATCTTCTATAGAAATGAAAAATTTGAAAATTAGTTCTAAGCACAAATAAATTTTGACGAAAATTTGCTATTGAAATAAAAATTTTGGCAAAAAGTTCTTTTTATAATATAAAACTTTTGACAAACGTTTTTCTATAGAAAGAAATTTTGGATAAATTCTGCTATAGACAATAAATTTTTTAAAAAATTTCCTATAGAAATAAATTTTTAAAATTTGCTATAGAAATTAAAATTTTGACAAATTTTGGCATAGACAACAATATTTTTTGTTTTTTCGTAGAGAAATAAATTTTTGTAAAATTTTTCTAAATAAAATTTCTGGCAAAAAATTTTCTATGGAAATAAATTTTAAACCAAATTTTCTAAATAAGATCTAAAAATTTTGACAAGAATTTCTACAAAAATAAAATGTTTGAATCGTCAAACTTTCCTATTAGAAATAGAAAATTTTTAAATTTCTCTTTATAGAAATAAAAATTGTTGACAAAAAATTTTCTATAGAAATAAAAATTTTGCAAAATTTTCTTAGGCGAATAAAATATTGACAAAATTTTCTTATAATAACAGTTTATGGGCAAAGAAATCTTTTAATAGAAATAGAATTTAGACAACATTTTTCTATAGAAGAAAAATTTTCTATTCAAGAAATAAATTTTTGCAAAATTTTGCTATACGAAATAAAATTTTTAAAAAATTTGCTATAGAAATAATTTTTAAAAGTATTCTATAGAAATAAAATGTTGATAACGGAACAAAATTTTCTATAGAAATAAAATTTTGAACGAAAAAATTGTTTCAATTAAAAGAAATAGAAATTTTACAAAATTTGCCATAGAAACAGATATGTTTGACAAAAATTTGCTAGAAATAAACTTGTGACAAAATTTTTCCATGAAGAATAAAATTTATACAAAATTTTCTATAGAAAATTGGAAATTTTAGTTTAGAAATAAAACTTATTAGAAAATTTTCTTTTAGAAATAAAATTTTTACAGAAATTTTCTATATTCCTATAAAAGAAAATTGACAACATTTTCTATAAAATATTGTGACAGATAGAAATTTTCTATAGAAATAATTATTGTGGACAAAATTTTCTATAATAATGAAATTTTGATACAATTTCTATGGAAATAAAATTTTGATTGGACAAAATTTCTATGGAAATAAAATTTTTTAAAACAAAATTTTCTACTAGAACTAAAATTTTGCAAAAATTTTCTAGCGAAATAAAATATTGTAAAAATTTCATATAGGAAATAGAATTTTGCAAAAAATTTTTATAGATACTAAATTAGACAAACGTTTTTATAGAAGAAAATTTTGATAAAAGTTTTTTTTGTTTTCACCTACACTTTTTTTGGACGCTTTTTGCTTTATTTTTCTATGAGAAATAAAATTTTTACAAAAATATTGCTATAGAAATAATAATTTTTAAAAAAATGTTTTAAAAAAATTTTCTACTAGAAATACATTTTCTATGAATAAATTTTGCATATAAATAGAATTTTGACATAACTTTTCTATAGAAAATAAGAAAATTTTTTTAGAAATTAAACTTTCAGAAAATTTTCTTTAAAAATAAAATTTTGGAAATTTTCTATATAATCTATAAAAAAAATTAACAAATTCTAGACGAAAATAAAATTTTGCAAAAAGTTTCATAGAGAAATAAAATTTTGTAAAATTTTCATATAGAAATAGAAAATTTTGAGCCACAATTTTCTTAATGGAAAGTAAAAATTCTAACAACATTTTCTATAAAAATAAAAATTTTGACAAAAAAATTTTCTATAAAAATAAAATTTTGACAAATATTTTCTATAAAAATAAAATGGTTACCACACATTTTTGTAAAAGATAAAGAATTTTTAGCCCAAATTTTCTAGCGAAAATAAAATATTGACAGAATTTTCTATAGAATTAAATTTTGGCAAAAAAATTTATAGAAATATATATTTCTTATTAGAAATAAAATTTTTTTTTACAACAGATTGGCTATAGAAATAAAATTTTTTAAAGAAAATTTTCTAAAAGAAATAAAATTTGACTAATTGTGTCTATAGAATAAAATTTTGACGAAAATTATGGCAATAGAAGACAATATTTTGCCAAAAATTTGCTAAGAAATAAAACTGTTTGTTACCAAATTTTCTAATATCAATAAAATTATTGAACAAAATATTGCATATAAATAAAATTGTTTGACCAAAACTTTTCTATAGAAGAAATGAGAAATTTTCTTTAGAAATAAAACTTTCAGAAAAATTTTCTCTTAAGAAATAAAATTTTAGGAAATTTCTTCTATATTCGCTATAAAAAACTTGAGACTAAATTCTATAAAATCATAATTTTGACAAAATTTTCTATAAAACTACGAAATTTTGACAAAATTCTCTATAGAACTAAAATTCTTGACAAAAGTTTCTATTGGAATAAAATTTTTGACAATATATTCTATAGAAATAAAATGCTAACAAAATCCTCTCTAAATATATATAAAACATGTCTTTTCGAAACTAATTTTTGTTTTTATAGTAACCACATAGAAAAATTTGATCAACCAACTTCAAAATAGGATTTATTTAATTGGTAGATTTCTGTAAAATTTAGACTTCAAATTTTGGTAGATTATTTTTTGGCAGCAAGTAAACACCGTGGTGTTGAATTTGCCAGACTAACAACTCTATCGTAACGCTTGAACTTGAGGTAACGTACGCAGAACATGTTTTCGCAGGGCTAGAAATGATTAAAATGAAAAATTTACACAAATTTATTTAAAACGATTGCAGGAGGCACAAGACCTACAATCTTATAACATTTCCCAAAATAAAACAATAGGCTTGCAAATGTGGCCCGTATGATGGCGTATGTGATAATTTATAAACCATGAGAATCGCCACCATCACCGCACAAACAATTTGAATCAAAAATACTTATAACGCCACTCAGCCAATTATTACATATTCGCCCCGTAAAAGTGGTTCTAAAAGAACTCTTTAAACCTACGGATAATGTATGAGTTATCCTTCTATAATAGTGGGCTGAATGTGTATAATTTGTACACGCACTTGTCTGACAGCTGACCGATTTATTCGCAGTGAGCAAGAATAATGAACTTCTTTACAAGTTTACAAAACCATGTTGGATCTACTGCTTTTGGAAATAAAAAAAAACCACATGTGGAATTCTCAGCATGATCAGTGTGACTAATGAAGGAAACTCCGGGGCCAGGTTCGTAGCTGGTTAGAGAGCAAAAACAAAACGAATACTGACAAAGGCTTATGCTAGGCAGGGAAATCTGGATCATCTTTGTTAGATATCCCGATTTTTACATATATCTTCAGATGCGCTCAATAGACAATCGTCCTGGAATAAAATAAAATTCATGTTCACCAAGAAGAAGCGACTGGTTTTTGTGGGTATGGTAAGATGAAATTGATTGCAGAAAATTTTGACCTCGCTTAAAGCTATTGCGGAAAATAAAAAACAGGAAAATAATTTTATATCGCTCTTGGAGTTAGTCTAGTGGGCTTCAAAAAGTGTTTTGCAGTGCGATTTTCAGAGATATAGACTTTCACGCGGGTGAAGCATAGAATAACTCGTGACTTCTGATAGTGATGATGTGATTCTTTGCTTATACAGGTAATAAAAGAAATTGGTTTTTTAATGCTCTGACGCCAAATGACCGGGCATACTAACACATTCATCAGCGTTTTTGTTTCCTGAGTAGACCTTCTCAAAATAACCTTGAAAATATTTTATTCCTT
>PGFW01022180.1:0-13547 GCA_003123925.1 Haematobia irritans
CAGAGAGAGAATTTTCATAAATATGGTACAACTTTATAATCAATTTTTAAATTGTTGTTCCAAAAAAAATGCTTAAATTCGCAATTCTGAATAAATTGTGTGTTGATTTTTTTTTTTGAATAATATTTGAGGGTCAATTTGTGTTGTGTGATTCGTTTTTTTCCGAGAAGCGTTAGTTATGCCATTATAAATTTATATAAAAAAATATTAATAAAATAATTATTTTATTTTGTACAATTATATATCACTAGATTTTTTTATATTTTACCATTTCAATAACATTGTGAATTTGGATCACATCTCTTCAAAGAAGGAATGCAAATTCAGTGCATATCGGCTGTTGTAATTTATGGAGGACTTCCGTCCTAAGTGACAGCCCCATATGTTAAAATTTCCATTCGCTTCTGCTGTTTCAAATTTTTTGTCATTCTACTTTCCCGGATGCTCAAAAAAGAACATTTGCATTTAACTTTTTTGGGCTGATATCATCTTTTTTTGGCTGGTATGTTTATATTATCTACATTGATTGTAAGATAAATTTATAATAAAATAGTTCATCTCTTGAATAGATAGGTTTTATGCTTTTTTATTTGTAAAATATAATTGTTAAAAATTATATATATACTGAATAATAGATAGGCAGTAGTATTATTTTGTTTGGAAAAATAATATGAGAATATTTTTTCCTTAACATGCTCATCGCTCAACAATATATAGAATATATACAAGTTTTTGTGAATTTTATCTGTACCACCTTTTTTTGTTTTTGTTTTTGGAAATTGGGCTTCTCTCCAAATCTCAATTCTATGTGATTCGTTCGTCCTTGCTCTTTCTTGTTTATATGCAATGCAATTGTAGAAATCCTCTATTCATTTCAAAATTTTAAAGATTTTAAAAAAAATTTAATATAATTTACCTTCTGTTGAAAGAATTCGTGGAAGAATTGAGCACGAACTTCCGCGTTTTCAACTAAAAGCACATTTTCCATCTAGGCCACATAGTTTTTTGACAGTCGCCTTTATCCATTCATAGACCAAGTTTTGACGGCGTACATCGACATCCTAAATGTAAAAACAAAAATATAAAGAGTGAATATATCAACAGCATTTTCGCGCAAGTTTTTGAATTGGCCCAAATTCAGGTGTGTGGTAAGTTTATAGCAACGAAAAGAATTCATAGTTACATAATTTTATTAAAAGTTTTCAAAAACGAATTTTGTAAATTTTTACGAACAACTTTTTACTAATATACGAAATACATACTAAATAATAGTTATATTAACTTTCCATTCTAAAAAAGTTCAATGGCTTGTGAATACATTCGTGATTGCGTCGTGATCCCGATTAATAGTCGAAAGTCACGAAAAAATTATTGTGAAATCTTTAATCTATTTGCGAAAACAATACATGAGTATTTCGTGAATGTGCTTGAGAGAGAGAGAGAGTTCTTGCACACACGATCAAAAGGCCGTAGCCAGGATTTTAATTCGGGGGGGGTTCAAACTCTTAAAAAAAAATATTCATGGAAATCTCAAATTGTGGTAAGAAATTTATTAATGCATAGGTATGTATACAATATTTTGTTAATAATATTAAATTGAGGCCGTACGGGGCTTTTTTCGGGCAGCAAATAAACAATGACTTCTTCAGTCAGCACATTTAATTCGGCGATGAATCCGAGACATAATGGCCAATGCCATTGAGTAATACTCTCGCTAGTCGAATTTCCTACACTGAAAAAAAGCATGACTCGGTTCCAAGATTTTGTCCTTTACTTTAATAAAATTTTGGTATTGATTCGCGAGCCAAAGAAGCGGAGAATACAAGTAAGGGATACTTTTAAAGACATTACAATTCTCTTTAAATTGTAGGTTTGTGTGGTACTTGCTTCTAGGGAAGAAATTTTAATTTTTCTGCTTTCTCAGCTTTTTTTCTTCATTATGGCTTCAAAAGTCCTTTAAAAACGGAGTTGACGGCAACTTTATTTTCCATTAGGACTCGACTTCCAGTAGATAATTATGTTGATTTTTGTGAAGTAAAATAACTTCTTTATAAAAATAAAGTTTTTGAAAAAAACATGTGCCTATATTTGAACAATGTTTTTGCTTTGATAGTCAGGATGCAAAAAGTTCAACAAGATTTAAAGACAATTTCATTTAAATTTAAAAGAATTTTTCTGAATTATTAAAGTCAAGTTGACCTTCTTAGCCTATAAATTTTTTCTTATCATGTTGAAGGATACCATTTTAAGTCCAAATAACTTAATTATAGAGGACAATACGACTTCATTGAAAAGTTTATCGACTTGTGGGCCTAAGGAAAATAACTTTTATTTTAGAGAAATGCGTTTCATCTGAAGCTATAATTTTGTATTCGTATTTTTAAAGACCATGAAAGTCTTTGACCTCATGCAGCGAAAGAATATTTTTTTTTCGAGATACGTCTAAAGATACGTCTTTTAATCTCATCATTGTGAAATGAACTGTTTGGAATGAGTACGCAGTAACTGCAGGATGGAAAATGCAGTGTAGCTAATAGTACTTTTTTTCAATACTTTTTCACCCCCGCATGAAAGTAGTTGATATTCAGATTTAGAAAAATAAAAAATAAGAATTTAAAATTAATATTGAATCTTGGGATTAAAGAAGTTGACTTGGATTTAGTGATAGAATGGATATTCTTCAATGATTTTGTTTTTGAATTCGCGAGCCAAATATAAAGGCTTCTTTTAAAATAAGGCATGTTTTTACGGAGCTACACTGAAAAATATATGTACGTATATTAAAAGATCAAGCGCAACCTAAATTTTAAAATATTAACGAAATTTCCACAATATTAAGGACTAATTTCTTTAATGTAATGAAATTTTAATTAAAATAAAAATTTTGGAAATTTGAGCCAAGGCAAAACTTCCTTAAAGTAAAGAAAAACATTTTTGATTTAAAGAAATCGTCCTTATCTTTTGAATCTTTGGTTGAAAGTTTTTTTCTTTTAATTAAAAATGCATAATTTTTTTTTACTTCGAGTATCCGTATAGATTTTTATTATTAAAAATTGGCATCTGTTTGTACCGTGTATACCTCGAAAGAGAATGAAAATTTGAATAAATAAAATATTTATCCTAATTTTAAATTTTATTGAATCGTAGAATGTATAAGCAGATAGGTCACTAAAAATGTCTTTATTTTAAGGGAAGTTCAAAATCTTTGGATCCAAATAATTTTTTTTAGTGTATCTAGCTTAAGATCTAAGCCATAGGCGTAGGAACGACTGTGGGGTGGGGACTTAGACCCCGCAGAAAAATTTTAGACCCCCACCCCCCAGAATTTGAAAACCTATTTACGAAGGTTTCCACTGTGGTGCAAAATCTGCGCAGAAGCGTTGAATTTAACGACGAACAAGTAATGAAAAGATTTTAAATTTTTTTCAATATTTTATCAAATGATAATTCCGATCCAAAAAGCTAAAATTTCAATGCTTTAGTGGGATTTAGTACCTTTTGTGTAGACATTTTGAATGATTTAGTACCTTTTGTGTAGACATTTTGAGTCGATATTCAGATTTATGGTAACAATTAGCTTTGAACAAAAATATTTTAAATAATTTTGAGGAAGTCTTAATCAACCTTATTTGCTAATAGTCCTTTTACAAATATGGCAAAACGATATGTTACATGTGGTGAAGAAAATCTTGATTTTGTAAAAGACATAGTCAAAAACAGGATTTTATTGAACTTCAAGAATGTTTTAGTCGAAAAAAGAATGCGATTCTATATTATCGATTTTTATTTCTATATAGAATTGTTTGCAAAATTTTATTTCAAGTGAAAAATTTTGTAAAAATGTTAATTTTCTAATAGAAATTTTTGAAAAATTTTAATTGCTATAGAAAAAATTTTGCAAACATTTTTTTTTGCAAAAATTTTATTCTAATAGAAAATTTTTGGCAAAATTTTTATTTTATATAGAAAATTTGTTCAAAAAATTTTATTTCTTTAAAATTTAGTTCATCTTGACAATAATGTTCCAGTGAAAATTTTGTTTGAAATTTAGTAAAAAGTACATTTCTGTTAAAAATTACCTTTTTTGTACTGTTCTTATAAAAAATTGTATTTTCCATCCTGAGTAACTGGCAAAGTGACCAAAATTTTTAAAAAGAATATGCAACGTTTGGAAATTATCAAGCTTTATTGCACTCTCCAAGTGCTTCCATCGCTGAAATTAGGCAGGTTCTTTTCTGCATGCGGTTTTGCGCCATTTCATTTTACACATGTGTGTTTGGCTGTTTCTGTTGTTGTTGGCTATGGGCAAAACAAAGCGAGTCTTGTTCACAAAAAGAACAACAACACAAATAAAAAGCAGAAAGAACATTTTGCAAAAATGAAAATTTGTGGTGGGCGAGAACAAAAACAAATTGTTTTTTTCGACGTCTCGTTTGACGGGCTTTTCAAAGCTAGTATTCTATGATTTGTGCAAGTTTTATAGTGTAAGCGTTTTTCAAAAATAAAACCTCCGCTTTTCTTCAACATCTTCGATAAGATTTTCTATGGCAAGCTAAAAATATAATATTTATTTATATAAAATAATTCATTCATTCGGGGGGGGGGGGGTTTGATTCCGCCCTCATCCCCCCCCCCCCCCCTGAATACGGCCCTTGCACACGATACACGTCACAACGAACTGTTATATTTTTAGGAGAGAATTCTTTCAGGAGTAAGTTTTCCACAAAAGTTCGCGTTGTCAAAAAAAAAACTCGGATTTAGATAAAAGTATATAAACCATAACTTACCTAACATAAAAATAAAATATGATGCGTTATTATATTTAAACATTTGGAATCGCGATAAGCGCGATAGCATTTTTTATTTGCGGCGACAATGTAACTTAGAAAAGTTTTCCTAATAAATAACAATAAATTATATATTTATTTGTTTGTATTTATTTTATTTTTCGTACTTTAGCAACGTCATAATCAGTTTTGTCTGGCAATTACGCCATTATAATTAATCAATTAACTTTTTAAGCAGCTTGGTACAAATTGAACATAGTAAAACTTGATGTGTTGTAAATTTCAATTAAGTCGGGGAAATTCGGAATATTTTTTTCCAGTTTTCGCAAATTCAAACCAATTATTTTTGTATTTTTGACTTAATAAAATCGTAGCATAATATAATTTTTTGATTCAATATGGCCAGTAATTGATTTTTATTACTGCTTCTGGTGTACATAATATATTATTGTATATTATTGCCCGCCATTGCAATGTTTGTTTTTTGTGTGTTTGTTTTGATTGTGAACATTATTATATTGTTTTGTAAATCAATTTGAGTGCGTTAGAAAATATAATATGCTTGAATAATTTTTTTCTCTCTCTTTGCCAAAGAATGATTGTTCTCTGAAAATCAAAATATTTTTGCCTAATTGCATATTCCCTTGTCACTAGCACTTCTCTCTCATTTTCACAAGATTTTTTTTTATTTTTTGTTCTTTAAGGTACCTTTTTTCTGTTAATACAACAAATTGTTGTAATGAAAATTATTCAATTTTTTATAAATTTTGTTAATATTTTACCGCTTTCGTCCTGGACGAGAATCGAAACCGAGGTACCATTATATGTTTGTAAGCGCAACTACACTAATCCACTGGGCTACGTAGGCTATATTTATCGTTTATATAAGTTACAAATTTATATTAGCATTAGTTTACTAGCGTTCCCACGAAAGCCGATGTCAAACAAAACATTAGTCTCTTACAGAAACATTTATTTGTTTGTGTCGCATACTATTTTTTGAGGCATAGTGGTTAGTCATGGTCCGCCCTTTTGCATTTCAAAAGGGTCTTGGGTTCATGTCCTGCTAATACGTACCTAACATTTTTTGTTTGTATTTTTTTCTGTTTTTTTTTTTTTTATCATTTTTTTTTTAATTTTATTTTTATTTATATTTATAATATTATCTTATATTTCATTTTTTACTCAATGAAATATCTTCGAAATGTGTGTTTATTTAAATGATTTAATAGTTCAGAATAAGAATCAAGTGCTTTTGAATTATTATTTTGCTTTAATAATTCATTTTTTAATGAAAATATTACACATTTTTCAAGTTATTGCTTTTGGAATCATGTTCCGTTATTTTCCATTCCAAGTTAATTAATTATTCATAGATTTGCGCAGATATAAGGCTATGTTTATGTTTAGAGATTCGTGCAACCTCAAAAAAAATCGCTTCTCTAAGCATATGTTCCAAAACATATTTTGCAAGGAAGCAGAATATATATATATTGGATATTGCCAGAAACAATTACTTTATGGTTTGTAATTATGTGACATATTATATGTTTGGAAGGACATTTTGAAGCCGCAAAAAATATTATAATGCTTTTTAAGTTCTTGCACGTTTTTCTGTAATACAAATAATGTTGACGAAATTATTCGAATTTTTATAATATTTTTTAAATTTTTACGCTAGTCGCCTGGACGGAGAAATCGAACGAGCGGGAACCAATGCAATTTGTAAGCCAACACACACTACTCACTGGCTAACGTAGCTGTTATATTTCTTATGTTCAACCGCAGTAGATAATTATCGTTATCAAGTCTTAGGACAAATCTATTAATATTAGTAATATGTCGAATCAGCTATTTTTGCAAGAGCGCAACACTTACAGAGAGCTCTCCTATTTGTCCATATTGTAAATTATTACCTACACAGAATACAGATACAACTGATAAAGCGAAATATTTCCGATTATACGCTTTTAACACAGAACCGCAAACGTAAAATAGAGTCTGTGTGTCCTTGCTTATTTAAAAATTAAAATGTGACAAACACAGTGCAATAATGAAGCAAGTATAAAAAAGTTCTACATTTATATAAAGTATAACTGCTATATTTACTTTAATATCAATTAATCTGCCTTTCTTTCTAGGAAACGAGAGCTGCTAGAAAAAACTGTTTTTTTTTTTATTGCTCCGCTACAAATGTAATAAAAATTCTTCTCTTTTCTTGAGTGTTACTACGAAGATAGATCTCCACTAAATTCTCTTAACACAAAAGCTTCTATTAAATTCCGAAAAACAATCTCTATTTTTTACGATGGTTAGAACTATATTAAGAAAAATAAAATAAAGTCATAGACTTTCTTGAAACTACTCTATAACAGCAGGTCTCTCGAAATTGAAGATTTTTGTGAGCTCTTATTACTCATATTAAATCAAAGTAATTTTCCGTGCGCACTAAACAAAACTATTAACAAGAAGGCCTTTGCAGATATCAGATCGAGAGAAGAATATGCCTCTAAGTTCTTTTCTGTTATTCAATACAGTCCAATATCTGGGACAAGTTCGCTGGTGTTATGTGTTGATATGCGGTGGCTGCAGATACTCATAAGATAACAAAATTTGGAAGAACTTTTCAGTTTTTCCTAGTCTCTGATTTTCTTTCCTCATAAATGCCTCTCTGAAATTTCACAATTTCGCACTCACTCTGAGAAAAAAATAAAATATACTATACTTATCACTATATAATATATGTTGATAACCTATCAGAAATTTGTATTTATATATAGTATTATAATACACTCTTTACGACAACGAAACAACTCTCTATAATGTGTATTTCATAAAACAGTATACGATCTTTGGTTAGTAAATAAAACAGTCCAGTCAAAATGAGGTTTAGTTTCTTTTTTTAAAATAGGAAAATTTATTTTTTTAACCTAGAAATTTGGTTTCTTTTCTGAGCACATAACAATTAATATATTATTTTTATATAATTAACACTAAACATATATATATTCTTAATACAATTTTGTAATAATTTCTTTAATTGCAGCCATTGCTGATTATTTTCAAACTATAAATTTAAAGTTATTCGGTTAATAGATTCACACAAAAAAACTTCACTTTTCATCTCTTCGACGCATAACGCGATATGAATTTTATTAGATTCCATAAACACGAAATTAAGTCAAAATCATATGTGTACCCGAGACAATCATAATAGTGTGAGTTATGTCTCTTATAGAAGGAAAACCTACTCACCATAACACCAAGCTTCAAATTCACTATATGTGCATAGTATATAAAGTTATGAAAAAAAGATATATTTTGTGAGACCAACCATAATTGAACATATTTTGAAACAAATTGTTTTTAGTAATGCAAGCTTGAATTTTTAACTAACCTATAGATAGAAGTTTGTAAACCTCATTACAACAAACAAATATTTGAGTTTTTATATCGGTATGATCGTATAATGAAACACACACATATTTTCTAAAACAAGATGAGGAATCCTCACTATATTAATAAAGAGTGTAACTAAAATGTCACTTTATATTTTTTTCTGAAGATGCTCTATCTGTAATTTTTAATAATATTTTCCCACTCGAATTTTTAGAGTGAGTAATCCGTTTTGTAATCATTTATCAAGAGTGATCCTAATGAATTAACATATTCGTTTCGTACAGTTACAGTAGAAAATATTAAATCATTTATATTGACGTATATCAAATACAAAACACAACACCTTGCTTAAAGATGAACTGGAAACACATTTGGAACCGGACGAGATATATTTGAGTTATATCATAGATATATATTATTGGTAAGCACTTTTTATGAATCTCTATAAATTACTATTTTCCCGCGCATTTTAATTTCTTATAAATACAGTTGCCTCTGAGTCTTTCTGCTCCTTATATTGGACTGAAACTCAGGTGTGTGCTGGTGTGAATGTTTGTGAAAACATTTTTGATACATTGTGTACCTTCTTTGGTGTTGATTCGCGAACTGTGCCTATTTCTCTTTACTCCGTAATGATGCAACATACATCGTTTGGTCTCGCCCGTGGCTAAAAATAACCAGCCCAAAATTTGAGACTAATTATCCAAGAATTTAAAACTCACATTACTTTAATCCTTATAGAGCATTGATCCACCATATCATTACTTAAGGTTCGAGTAAAGGCCGTCTTATTAACAATATACGCTGAAGCATCCAGAGACGCAATAATCTGAGCGAAAAACAGCTAAATGAAGCCACTCTATGAATACGTAAGTTTAACTTTCGCGAGACAAACTGCTTACAAACAACGTGTATCACCGCCAACTAAATGCTTCTCATAGTTATGTCCGGTTTGATTCTCTTGTTCTCTCGAGGGTGCTTGCTGTTATTGCTCTCTTCGACTATCTTCATTGCACAGAACGCTGAGACAGCTGCCTTGGAATCCGGTATCTCTTCCAAAAATCTCACACACTTCTCATCTCACGTATCAACCCTTTCTTCTAATGCCGGACTTCGTCCCTTGACCTCTAAAAATTATTACACAATCGAAATCTGATGTGTGAATCAGTTGATTTCGCGATTCTTGCCAATAAGCTTTCAATTATGGGTAGGATAATTACGACCACTAGTAGATTTATGTAGGTTGTGATTACCTCATCGCAGACTGCGACGCTTTTCACACGCGCATGTTTCAATTTTAGCCACTGACGGGCTTTTTCACTTTTGGCGTTGGCTGGAAACCACCCAAGTTCTAGCATATAGGAGAGATCATAATTCACAACTTGAGCGTGGCCGTTGTATGACGCTCTGCTGATGCGTTAATTCGCCATTGGACGAGAGGACGCCATCTGGCTGTTGAAGCCAACCAGTGGGGGATTTTTTTAGAACACGGAGGAATGCTTTTCTGATGGCGTATGCAAAGCCATATAGCTGCTCGATGTGGATGTAGGGAATGAAATGTGAAGCCAAACCACCAATCTGTGGCAACGAGGCGGAAGAGGGCGTTGTAAAGTATGGGCGGCACCACCGTCAAGAACCATTGGGCGGCCGTTGACTGGCAGGAGTACATTGCTATTACCAATTGGACCAATTGTTGGGATGGATTTACGTGCCGCCGCCCCCACCGCCATTAGTTGTCAAGGTGGCAATAATAAGTTTTTCGGCCAGCTATAAAGAGAAAACAAACTCGATGGTTTTTTACATGTGTATTATATTTGATCTATTGATAATGGAATGAAATAAAATACATCTATTCTTTGAGAATATTTCTCATTATTTTTTTCATACAATATTGAATACTGCAGTGTGCACGAACATTATTAACCAGTACATTATGTGTCCCAAAAACATTTATATGAGCTTAAAAGATGTAAACGTGAACATTACGTTTTGGAAGCTGTAGAAATCATATAATATTGGGGTGGTCTTCTATAGTAAATATAAATTATTATATAACGTTGGTGGCATACCCGAAAACATATTTTGTTTATATCGAAACATATAAAAACATATTTTTCTAACAGCTGTTTGTACGTAATTCTTAAAGTTAATAATGCCTCTAACCACCAATGTAACAGCACATTGGTTGCGAGTCATCAGTTTATATTCTATATTGATGTACTCTAATATGTTCCATAATTCTCTACTGATATATAAGAAACCGGATCTCCAAGAAATAGTATTGAGGAGATATTTCGCGTATAAGCACTCTGTGATGGGAAGTCGTCTTAAAAAGTACTGTGTGATATTTATTTTCAGTTTATAGTATAAACCAGTACAAATTTTAAAGGTAAACTTTAATTTAATTTTTTGTTTAAACAGATTTTTCAATATTAACTTAGAAGTAATTTTTTAGCCGTTAAATTAACTATTGAATTTTAGTAGCACACTTTTCTCGCCTTTCTTAACTATCACTTAAGTTCATACTCAAATAATATAAATATTTCGATATACAGTGGGTAATATCTTCTTATGTTTGAGCTCTCAAGTAAATTTCATTATAATATATTTTTAATATGAGAAGAAGACTCTTCGTCAGCGGTCAATAATTGTGAAGACACACACATTTTTAATTTTTGTCTTAATATTTTTTTTACGATCCACCGAAATCAATGTAAATTATCAATTACATTTTTCAAAGTGGTTGTAGACCTCTCATAAGATCTTAATTTTTTCGTGGAATAATAATGTGGAGCTTGATCTACTGAGACTCGTTAAATAGTGATCTATGAGCTAGGAGCTCTTATCGACAAATACATTTACTTGACTAGTCAAGAATTTATAATTTTTTCTAAGTTATATGGTTGATTTATATATGCTGGAGCAGTGTATGCGAAGAAATATCGATAAATCGATGCTTTTTTCACACAAAAGAAAAATTTGTTCCAGTATAGAAAACTTCAAAGTCAATAAGGTTTGAAAATAGATTTTTTTCACTCTGAGATAAGTGTGTGATATAGAACGACTACTTACTATCGCAACTAGGCACGTATGCAAGTTGATGTAAATTGACTGATTGAAAATATAAAGTTGGGTAGTATTTGATAAGAATTTTTGTGAGAGATGTTATAATAATATTAACGACTTTGCACTACTACAAGCTCACCACTTTTGTATAGAGATATGTCAGATTTAAAAACATTATAATTCATTGGTACTGAATTAAAATCTCGTAAGACATCTATTTATGTTGTTCAAGCGTGGCCGCGCTTAAATTTTCGTGAGGCGTGTTTTTTCCTGGTTAATGGAAAGCATAGATATTTCTCGGTTACTCGATTTTATTTTTTATTTTTCTATCAGATCTACTAGACACAATGAATAGATATTTTTTATTCAGTGTGTGTGATCTTTATTATACACACAAAATTTCTCGCGTTAAATATTATAGTATAAATAAAATTAAAATTTGTTAGCAGCGCAATTAATATTAAAATTCGCAAATTGAATTAGTTTTGTAAGGAAAATTCTCAAATTGAACAGTTTTAAAATTTTTTTTTTTGTACGAAGGTATTTCTATGAGTATTGAATGAGAAAAAACGATGTTTTTTTAAATAGAATTTAATAAGTTAAATTCTATAATTTTTTCTAAATTATTGGTTGATGATTTATTTAGACAGTTTATGGAAGATATATATTGATAAATCGATACTTTTCATAACAGAACTTAATTAGTTAAATTTTATGTTATAGTTTTTTTTTATTTTTCTAAATAATTGATTGATGATATCGCCGTTGACGTATGAGTATTGCGTTAATAGGGGGGATGTAGTTATTAATATTAATCATACGTCATTATATTCTTGGTATAATTCCATGATTTTCTCTCAATTTTATAATAAAGTAGATTTTTGTTTAAATTAATTTTTTAATTATTATTTTTTAGTTTGATTATTTTTTTTTGTATTTATTTCTGTTTAAAAAATTTAAATATGATTATTTTGTTGGCAACAACATCACGAGAGCAAATGAATATAAAATTTTTTTCTACCTCTAAACAAAAGTGGGGTCAGTGTATAATACTATATGACTTATGAACAGTGTTACTGAAATACTAGTTCACGCTATTAATTATATTACTATATTGATATATATGGAATACTGTAAATGCTTCTGTATATAACTATTGGTTTTAATATTAAAAACAAAATGTGCAATTTTTTCATTTTCATCAAGAGTAATATAATTTTTATTTAATATTAATTGCCAAAAAATGTTCACACGAGAAAAAATATGTTTAGTCTTCAACGCGAAATATTGATCCAATAATATTTAATTAAAATGTCTTCACTCACCAAAAGAATAGTATCAACCACCAAAATCATTTAAAAAAAATTAATTGATATAATTAATTATTGTTATTGATTTTTGTTTCACAAAAAAAAATTTGGAACCAATTAAATTTTTAATTGAATATTTTTTTTCTTCAATATTCACATTTTTTCAACAACAATTAATAACAATAATTGTTTGTAACAAAATCAAAAATAATAATTCAAATTAAACTCGACCAAAATTCTAAAATTGAAAATTATGGAATTAATTAATATTTAATTAAAATGTCTTCAATGACCAAAATGATAATATCAACCACCAAAATCAACTAAAAAATTAATTGATTTAATTAATTGTTGTTATTGATTTTTGTTTCAATTGAAAACATTTTTTGAAGCAATAATTTTTATTTAATATTTTTAATTAATATTTTAATTTAATATTTACATTTCTTCAACAACAATTAATAAAAATAATTTTAAAACAGAATAAAAAATTATAATTCAAAATTAAATTCGACCAAAATTCTAGCTTCCTGTACAATTGAAAATTATGGAATTGTACAAAGAGTACCATGACGTATGATGAATATAAATAAGTAAATACCCCCTATTAACGCAGTACTCATACGTCAAGAGAGATGTTATCAATCAATAATAGGGAAAATAACTTAAGATTTTAACGTTTTAAGTTCGATTTTGAAAATCACGATTTATCGAAATGCCTTCGGATACCGATTTTATTATGTTTTAAAATTACAAGAAAAATAAAATGTTCAATTCTGTAATTTTTTTAAAACTGATTAAAAGTTAATTTTATATACCCGATATTATAAAAAAAAAGTTCACTAAGCCCCGATGTATCAGGCTCTCTCACTTTTAGACTTTATTTTCAGCCTTTCGTTCATTGTATATCCTACCGTTTGGTGAACGTTCTTCTCCTTATCACTCGAGTGCTGTCGCCCGATTTCTGATGTTAAGCTCTAATGAC
>PGFW01022181.1:8527-22130 GCA_003123925.1 Haematobia irritans
AAACAATTTTTCAAATGATTTTGAAGCATTACAAATTGAAGATATAGTTTGAAAAAGTTAGTTGCTTATATAGTTGAGAAATTGTTGCTAAAATGTGTTGAACTTACTGTTAAGGTAGTGTCTGTTTTTTTTGTAGCGAACGCGATTTTCTCAACAGTTTCTCAAATTGATTCTAATCTAATTCTTCGAAGAAATTGTTTGAAGCGTATTGAATATAAGCTTTCTCCAATGCTTGTGTTTACTGGGTCTGGATTGCTCATACACAATGTGCCAATCAAGTACTAAAAAAACAGCTATAATATAAGACGTGATTCATACTAAAAAAATTGCGGGAACAGCTAATATTATTTGCGCGTGCAATTTAGATTGACCTTCATAACTATCGCACATTGGAACATAGCCATAGAAAAAATTAGCACTGAACACACGCTCTGTCATGTTGAACGTAGCCGCAGGGGCACAACTCATGAATGAAAATTTAGGAAGAATAATTAACGGACTCGCGAACGGGATTTAAGAAAATTTATATCCAGGCGGGTCAGGAGACAGTTTTACAAGAAAAAAATTGCGAAAATTCAGGGTGAAAACGTGTGATATTCTTAAGTATTTAATTTATTGTGCACAGCATAAATTGCCACCAGATAGCCAAAAAGTGGGCTTAAAGTTAAATAGCCCAAAAGTGACGAAACGGGAGGCATCAGTTTCGTCCTAGTCATAAGGAGCATTTCCAACCGGCCATCAAGTTAAACAAAATGGGTTCCCGGTCACGAAGTCCAACTCCCAAACGGCGGCACCACAAAAGTAAACACAAAAAACGCAGTAAATCACATCACAGTGAACGAAAACGCGAAAAAGATTCGGAAGTATACTATGAATATAGCCAGGGCAAAAAGGAAAACAGAGACAGGGAAAGGGAAAGGGAAAGAGAACGTGAACGTGAACACAATCATCATAGGTCCAGCCGGAAAAGATCATCATCTTCGACATCGTCGAGTTCATATTACACAGCGGGGCAATCCCAGTCATAGAAGTAGCCACCAAAAGGAGTCGGGTATAAGAAGTTAGAGATGAGGTAAGTGGACCAATGTTTCCTAAAAGCGATATAATTGAGAAAGGTTATGTAAAATCTTTTGTTTTTTTATTGATAAGGTCGAAAACGTATTGCCGAAAATGGAAAGACAGAGAAGACAAACGGACGCTGAGCAAAAGGTGAGTATCCCTTAAAAGATTATCCCCTTTGGTCTGTATTTTAAAATGTCTTGGGCCAGTTCAGTTGAAATTAGTTCGCAAGGGATTATCAGAAGAGGTGGAAGCGATATCGGTGACAATGTAGAAGTAGGATCGTAGGTGAAAATATGAACGTGTAGAAGAAGAAAACTGGTGAAAAAGGAAAGTAGCATTGATTAAAATCGAGCAAAGAAACAGGTGAAATCGCGAAATTGTCAGAGTGATTAGCCAAATATGCAGGATAAACCGTCGGAAACAGAGTTGGAGTGCTCGGGAGTATTGAGATTGCGATAAAGGTCTTTGGTGAACACATTGTGAGAAGAACGCCCGCAGATTGTGAAAGGCATCAGAGTGCTCGATATATTTTCAAGGAAAGTATACATAGTAGGCGACTTGGAGCTTATTGTGTCATTTTTATATCCTAGCCATCATAAAGAATAACTGAAACTTTATTTTATTTTCTCTGCCGGTTCATCGTACAGTTCGATATGGAAACTATGTCGGCTCGTTCTGAGCATGGTCCGTCGTCCGTATCTCTTGGTTGAAATCTCCCGCCTAAACTATTACCAGAGCCAATCGGGCAATATGATACGACTATCCTGTACCTGAGATACAATCTCGCATTGGAGATCACAATTTTCGGATATTGTCTATCATTGGCTGCTTCATAGGGTATCCTCTTGGTAACAATATCGGTATTCGGCGTCTCCGAGAATCCCGGTTCATTTTCCATCTGCATCCAGCTGTCGCTCTGCAAGACTTTTAATGTATGCACGATGGAAACCTCTCTCTCTCGAATTTTTATATTGATTACTACTTACATTATATATTTGCCAATAGCAAAAATTTTTATGACTCTCTGTCATTTGAGAATTTCTGCGATGATACATACGGTTTGTTGATAGCAGTTTTCAGCAAAAAATCTGATATACTCTAAAATACCCCTATGTCAGTGTGAGCTTGTGTCACATAGGTATATCCAGCTTTCTTTCTATTATGGGAGGCAAACTAGACAAGCTCCACACAAATAACCATATAATTACATCCTTAGACAACCTCCAAAGAATAATTAACTCAACGAGTACTCTACGCTATCTTCGACTTGGCCAGGAACTCATAACTCCAAGGTAAGACAAAAATATAATATATTCGATACATGGCTGGAAACAAATTATTATCAAGCAGGATCACATGTGCTCAAAAGAATGGGCCTCATTACCCCATACCTTGCTACATGCAACCAATTTGATTTACTCAAGTTGTCCCACGGATATGAAGTCTCATAAAATCCAGATTACGGTAAATCACCTTTGGAAGCAGTATCTTGTACGGATTGTAACATAAGAAACGATTGTAGTTGTTGATTGTAACCTTTGGTAGTTAAGTCTAATATTAAAATATATTATATCATCAAAGGGACCTGAACATTGAGGTAACAGTAAGAGTGATGAAAATTACGACTCCTGGGCGCAAGCAAGAGATCCAAATACAGCTATGAAGAATGGCAATTATGGTCCCTTTAAAAAAGGAAAGGAATGCACAAGTTTTACCACCCCAATAAAGACTTGGGAAACCCCCATGGCCTATAGACGGAGTATAGGAACGTATACATATCTCAGATTTACTGTTTATGAAATCCAATGATAGTAGGAAAGATTTTTTCGAGATTAATGGACGGTTCTGTTGACGAGGTGTGCTGCGATAAGCCAATGGTTTAAGTCGATATTGTTAGGTATTAGATATCTGTTGGTTGTTTATAAGATTGGTACAAAATACGACTTTACTGCGGAGGGGGATAGATCGTGGAACGCTACATTAGCTGAAGATTTTGTCACACCATATATTTACGACACAATTACTTTTATACACACGAAGATCATATCGAATCGATTGTAATTGTTAGTATCTTTGCCACAGTAGCTCGGTGGAAAATCTTACTGGTATGTATAGTGTATACTGAAATATATCTAGTTTGTATTTTCTTTTATAGATATGATTATTAATATTAACGTAACATTATTTGACAATTTATGGTTTCTTGTTGTTGATGTTGTTCTAGTTGTTGTGCGCTTAATTTTATATTATGCACTCGCCCATGCGTGTGTGAGATACGGCGGGGGGGGCTTACTTTTTGATCAAGATTATTACAGCCTTATATACTGCGGGATAAATTAGTTGCTAGTCTCTAAGTAATCATACTACTATTTTGAAATGCAAATATAGTTTGTATTCAGCTATTGGAAATCTGTCTTAAGTTAAGTCCGGGGAAGTCGTTAGATCGTGATATAATAGATTATGAGGTTTTATGTTTGGAGTATCATTTTAGAAACATTTAAATGGATAAATATTACCGAAATACCAAATAAATTAGTACATCTCGCCCGCTAAGTCGTTGGCTCGTAGTTAGAAACAAAAGATGTAGAGCGACATCTATTTTAACAAACACAACGAGAAATTCTGGTCAAATTAAAAATGATAGGTGGTTAAAGCGCAATACATATAGCGTCTTTTAGCAGAACTACTAAGTTTAATTCCTGAAAGATCCATATTGTACGTGAAGGAACTATCCGAAACCATCATACTGATAGGGAACCAAAAATCGAACATATTTTTCTTAAGTGTTTATAGTCGAGTGAGATGATCTATATCAGATTATTTCCATGCATCTGTTTTAATGTGGATCTGGAATAATACAATTCTATCTTTTCACCGTATGTGAAAAATATTATTTATTATGGTTTGTAATTGTGCTATAGTGTGAATGACAAAAATTTTTGCTCAATTAACGAAATGATTTCGTAAATATCAAAATTTTACATCGAAAGAAAATATTTTGTTAAAATTACAAACATTGACATAGTTCGAATGGATATATTTTACCAAATTAACGAGCACTTCTTTGGCTCAATTTGATCAGCCGAACTAGTATATAAGCATAGTTTTTTTCGACACAGACACTACTCTACTTAACTCTACATGGTCAACCTAGTGATAACTCAGATAATACCAACACTATATACGGTGTTTTTCCTCAGTCAAATTAATTACGGCAGTCAAATTAATTACATAGAAATTATGATATTGAAATTATTCTCCAGTATGAAGTTTCACTCTACAATTCAAAAATTAAATACAAGTTTCCGACGACGCTGGCATATGGACATTTTGCTTTGATTTAACATCGACCATACCTGCTTAGATTCCTACAGATGGTGATAAGTGAGAGGTGGTGAATTTAATTTTCGTGAAGAACAAGAGATACAAGGTGGATAGTCAATAGTTAGTGTGGGGAAAAAGTGTTGGAAGAGGAGAAAGAAAATTAAGAGAAATAAGAAACGGCCAAAATGAATTCCATAGAAAGAGGACAACATTCAGATGGTATAAACAACACTCAGAGAGATCTATTTACACTCTAGGCCCTTGGGGTAAGTGGCATTGTGTATTCGCTTTGAATTGAAACGGCAGAAAAAAATATCCACCGACATTTTGATTAAGTATTTAGGTGTCGTTGTATGTGAGTGTTTGAATGAAGGGCCATTTAGAGTTTGTTGCTTTTTTTGGTTTTTGAATTTACACGGAGTTGCAATAACGACTAGTGTAGTAGTAGGAGAACATCTAGATTAGATCTTTTTGAGATATAGAATGAATTTATTTACTTTCTGGTAGTGATATGGAACGATGTTGAGATGAACGTGAGCGAGATCGTCCAAATCCCGACATTGGACGGAAGCCGGCAAATAAACGTCGACGCAAACTGGGATCGGCTGGAATTTGAGATTGCATAGGTGGTGGAGGAGGCTGTTGCTGCTGATACTGCGATCCAGTTATATACGATGAATAATGTGACGACGGATGTTGACAATATTGAGAAGAAGATGTTGTTCCTGCCGATACGCCTATAGCCGATGGTGAACAGATCATTGACGATGCAGATGTGGCATAATAGTTAATGCCAATGCCACCACTGAGATATGCCGCCGTTGTCATATTGGCCACCGATGGCATTTCGGGTATATTCATAAGACGATAATCTACTAAAATGTAATGGGGTTTGTTTTTTGTCAAATGTATATGATATGGCTTCTAAATACACATAAATGGAGATAAAGTAAAAATGTTGATCACAATCCATGTGGCTCAATTGTAAATCCATGTAACCACCATGTTTATCTATGTACACACAACAATATCTATTAATTGTGTGTTCTAATTTTAAGAATTATAGACAATATTTGTTTAAAAAAATCATATAGAATAATCAGCGAGAGAATTAAGATCCTTTTGATCGTTTATATGCAAGATAATTTTTTTTTACTAAGATTATAATTTTTTAATCTTTTCCAATCTTCAAGATGACATTTTTAAATATTTTTAGATATTCTAAAAAGCCTATTAACTCTTGAGCTGAGTGATATATCAATTTGCACTCAACAATGTCATATTCTTTATTCTCTTTTCTAGGTCCATTATTGAATGTGACTTACAAAGAATACAATAATATAATGACAATAATAATCCATTTCATCCATTTCATCCATAATTCATTTTCAATGTTCAATTTGTCGCCAAAGCACATTATTGATGAAACTTTTCCCAAGGCCATTGCAAAGAACCACATTATTCATTAAACGTAAAGGCTTTGTGGCCTCTAGCGTGCACAAAACATAACACTAGAACCCTAAAGAATGAAAGGAAGGAAGTCATTTCCATAAAGGGGTTCACAATTTATATTTTTTCTAGCTTCTTTCTCCATGGAAATTGTTGAGAACTTCCTTTGTTAAGTATACTTTCGCTTAAAAAGGGAAATGCAAATTTCACATAAAAAAGCATTGTTCGTCAGCATAAAACAAGCTCCAGCCACTAAAGAGCTTGTGGAAAGGCCATCTCAACTTTAGGAGGTCTCCTCTACCAGTGTGAAAATGGAATAATAAAAACAAAACATAACTTAATTGGAGCCAAAGAACAATTACCAAGTACATGAACAATAAAGTGGTTCCTTCATTGTTCCATTTATGGGTACATGTGCCTCGTTACCATCACTGTGGTAATGCTTCTGTTTATTAAAATAATGCAAAGAAAATCATGGCAGCATTTGTAGATGACCACATTTTCATTTTATTAAAAATGACAATAAGTGATCTTGAAGTGAATGTAAACTGAGTAAAATCATGTAGAGCATATCCAACATAACATTACATGTTGTGGACTAAAACCTTTCGGCCCTACATATAACCCCAACAGTTGTGTCCATATTTATAAACTAAATTAAGTCAAATTAAATTCGATTACAAATTGGTGGGTTTATGAAAAAAGTTAACCCACCATGAAAGAATATGTACACCCAGAGAAGGAATATGATCACCTCAAACATGTTTTAAGAGCAAAATGTTATTTTTGGGTGGGACACATTGTAAATGGTTTTCGGCACATCGTTAAATTTCATCAGAAATCATGTATCTGATTTCGGCAAGCAGGTTAATATTTGACGAGAAATAACATTTTAGTGATAAACATGTTTACATGGTCACCATACAAAAATAACATTTTGCTCTTGAAACATGTTTGAGCTGATCACATTCCTTCTCTGCGTGTAGGTTTATATAAAAATTTTTAACTAAATATTTTTAGTATTTGCAACATGATACAATTAAGTTACTGTTTTTTGTCAAAATAAAGAATTTGTTAAAAAATAATAATTTTTTCTGTTGTTTATAATTTTTTATTTTTAGAAGAAACAATTGAATTTCAAATTGTTAAAATGTTTTAAGCGCTAAAAAATTAAATTCACTACAAAATTTTTGTCTTTTTTCTGGTCGAAGTAAAAAGACTAACTCGATTCCGATAGTTCAAATAAATATAAAACCATATACATATATATGTCTTTTTAATTATGTATATGAGCTGATTTTTAAGACAATTCCTATGATAGGGGATACCTAGATTACATGTCCCATAAATATAGGAGCAATATCTAAATATGAATTGATTTCAGCACATTGATGAAGGTGATATTACACAAATTCTGTTTTTATTAGAATCATTGTTTATTTATAGAATATCAAAATATTTATTATCTGGGTCAATTTACCACATTCGTTACAGCTTTTCTTGGAGTCAAAAAATGTAACGCATGTGAATCAGCGACATATGAACAGAAGGACGAAAAAACTCTTTAATGGAATCAGTAAGCGAAACAGAGAAATATTCCAGGGACCTACCACTGTATCTTTTTTTGGTGTTTCGGCGATTAAAGTACAAGATACCCATTGCTTCACATACAGAAAAGGAACATGATCGCCAAAAGTGTTTCAAGAGCAAAATTATTATTTTTGGCGGGGGAACATGTAACATGCTTGTCGTAACTATGTTTATTTTATCGAAAAATTTGTATCTGATTTTCGGCAACCATGTACATTTTGCGAGAAAATTAAAGTTTTGCGATAAAAATGTTTCTATGGTGTCCGTCTAAAAATAACATTTTGAAGGTCATTCAATATTCATTCTCTTTCGTGCACATTTATGCAAAATTTCTATTTCAAAAAAAATTTTCAAATCAACTGTATTTATCTTATTAGAATTCAACCCAAATAAATAATTAAAGGACATTTTCCCTTTAATATAGCGTTTAATGTAACCGCCAATATTTTACCAAATCACCTTTATTCATAAATTTTTCATATATTCTACAATACAGAAATTTCATTTGCTTGACTTATTATTTTTGCCGTTTTGTTTGCCTCTCCATAAATCATCGAATCCTAATTAAACCGATTTATGAACAAAAGCAGCATTGCCTTTGTTTGTTTTCACATTTTTGTGAAGAATCACCTGTTTTTTTTTTTAATAATTCAATATGAAGGCAAAAATATGTCTTTTTAATTTATGATTTTTGTTGCCTCCTCCACCTCCTCATTCCCCATCAAGTCGATGAATGTAATGTGGGGAAACCTAATATTTTACCAACAAAACCAGAATATGAAACCCTTGAATTGTTAATGTCGCACAAGAATTTCACTCCATTATTTGGGTATCAAATTCCAATCATGACATAATTGCTTTACACGCCACCAGGAAATGTGCGTCCACAAATGTACCCACCAATCTAGAGAGGTCTTAATGGTCATGTCCTGTTGTTTGTTGTTTGAGCAAACGAACAAACAAGTAGCTGAAATGTAAAGGATATTAGGTGATGGGTGGCAGAATGGCAGCAAATATATCCCATATTTTATGATTTATTAAGCCCATTTCACGTTGTGGTAGGCAAAATGGCATTTTGGCTGGTATTTCTTATGACGGACTGAAGTCGGTATGAAAAATGGAAAATCTTTTTGCTACTCTCAGTTTGGTCGGGTGCGAAGGGCATTACCAAGGGGAACCTACTCTCTTACGCCCTTTTCTCTAGCAGTGTCTGTGTCTATAAATCTGGTGATGTTAAAAACATAGCACTCTCTCTGTATCTCAGCAATCGCATAACCTTGTTGCCTCCGAAAAGCGAGTCGGGGCACGTCAGTGCCGGAAATGCGCGTTGTGTAATAAAATGGGCGGAGAATGGCAAGTATTTGCAAGTAGCTGTCTACAGTTGGACGACGGCCGTCTTAATTTAAGCTAGCAAAGCGCTTGGCCAAAATTTGTATCATAAAAGGGGGGAATCCCGAATAAGAGAACAACCGAAAATGTACAATGGCCGGATAAAATTATGACTCGAGACGTATATCTCACGCCGTTTATATAAAATATAATATTTTTAGTTGATGAAGGTTTTGATGGGCGATATATGTTGGTGTCTGGAGAGTTAGGTCGGTCTTACCTAAACATACTACTATCCCCGGAGGAAGATATAGAGATCTAGATATAAAATATCTGTATTGTATAGTTGTGAAGTTCTTAATATAATGTTGCTTACATAAACGATGACGCATGATGTAATCACTTCAATTCAGTTTTCTATAACAGGCATGTTTGATATTGCAGCCTTCGTTGTCCTTAATAATAAATTGTTTACCATAAAACCTAACCAGTAACCAAGCATGCTAGAAGGAGGTATTGAAATAATTTTATGTAACATTCTATAAAGTGTGTCACATTAATTTGTCCACTTTAGCATAGTGTTAATGCGTTTTAATTAAAAATGACATAGTGTATGGGACTTATAGTTCAGTATGCTAAAAAGCTAAGTGCATTACTTTTAGGAGTACAGGGAAAAGCCTTGTAGGTATAGGAGTCATTAAGAAAATTTTTTGGAAAAACGTCTATAATTAGAAATAAAAATTAAATTTATTTTGGTGGTAGTAATGCGGAAAGGGGTGCGCGTGGGTCATAACCATTTTAAAAAAGTTATGTCACTGTGTATATATGGCTTTAGTGTAATTATTTATGCCACTCAATAAATTTTTGTTCATTCTGCTCAAGGAGTATCTTGATTTAAAAAAAAAAAAAAAAAAAATATATATACTATTATATATATAATATAGTATTATATAGTATAATATATATATATATATATACTAATAATATATATATATATAATATATATATATATATATTATACTAATATATACTATATAATATATATATATATATATATATAATATATATATATAAATGAAAATTCTATGTTTTTTCCGAGCTTGAGATCTATCATGTTTATTTATATTGTTCTTCAATATTTCGAAATTTTCTTGAATTGCTTCTTCAGGAACGAGAGAGCAACACGAGAAAAAGATACACCTTAGAAATGTTACACATCAACAACGTACCAACAACGAGGAGAATAAATTACAAAATGGACACGGACAACATCGCTCACATATACAGACAAATGATATGCAGAAACGATGGGAAAAAGAACAACGCGCAGGTTACATAGCAGCATCCACACTCAGTGCAATATTAAAAACAGACGAGAGCAGTGATGTTTCGCTGTCTCTAACAAAAATATGTGTTGTGTTTAGTTGTTGTAACTGATGTAAGTGAAGGATAGTTGTATCTACCCATATTGTTATGTTGCCCAGTAGAATGTATATATACTATATTACTACTAAGTATATTATATATATATATATACAGTATATATATATAATATATATAGTATATATTAATATATACGTATATATATATACTATAATATATAATATAAAAAAAAAAAAAAAAAAAAAAAAAATATATATATATTACTTATATATATAGTATATATAATATATATATAATATATAATATATTATAAATTATATATATATATATAACATATTATATATATATATATATATATACTATAATATATATATAATATTATATGTATACATTTGACACATGCAATGAGCAGGTTTAGTTTATTACATAATGCCAAAGAATGTAATACAAAATGGCGCCCCAACCTAGACGCGGGTGTTCCTTATCTACACACAACCACACACACACATATTGGTGAAGTGGTGAGTAAGCTTGCTGTGGATGCAAATCGTGATACCGCCAAATTAGCCCACCAACCACCACCACACATTACCGTTCACAAGTCATCTGGGTCAGTCCAATAATTATGAACAAATCATGGGGATTTTTTACAAGTGGAGTGAACACTAATACAGAAATGAATCCATTTTCAATATTAATATTGTCAATTAGGATAGCTTTCAAATTAAGGAATTATGACCTAGAGGAATGATATTGGCGTGTAAGGGATTACTTTACGGAAGACAATTCTTAAGTTATAAAATCAAAGCCCTTCAACACACCCTGCTATCCCATCCCCTGGAGATGGATACTACATTTTGGTTTACCTATTACCAATCGCAATACACGCTTGAATGGATTTTGAAATGAACAGTGGATTTAGGCTCCCTTGAATTATTTTCTGTTTATCCTCGAGTTATTTCTTTATTATGAAGGTTTAATGAATTATCGCCTTTAATTTCGCTTAGTTACTTATATTTCTCTTTGTTTCTTTTCTCTTCAGTTTTTATGTTGATTAAGTAATTCGCCAAGAATATCGATAACTTAAGTGGTTTGAATCGCTGTATTCACCAAATATATATAGTTTTGGGCAACCTTAAAAAAATTAGCTTGGAATTCCAAGAAAGTTTTATCTTCAACATTGTGTTGATATTGCTCGTTGGCATATGGGGAAAAAGCAAATTTAATACTATAATGAATTAATGCATAAACTTTCCAACCTATACAACTGGATCTAGGAATACTGACGTACATAACTATTAGAAATCTTTGTCGTGTTTTTTAATGCCCCATGCAAAAAAATATTGGAAAGTTCTTCCAATTCACAACTTAAAAGCTCTTACAGAAGATGCACTCCCAATGATGTCTTTAATTTTAAACTACCCAGGAAGTTATTTTCATTCAAGTTTTTTATAAGGTTGCTTTTTCAAATAATCTTATATTGTGTAATTTTAATATTTTTGTTTCAAATAGGTTAAAAACAGAGGTAAAAGAATTCATAAAATGAGTACAAATCATTTAAATGTTCTAATCCAAGTCTTGAAAAAATTGTGAATTTTGAAAGATATTTGAGGCAACCAACGTTCAGACAAGCGTTAGACTCCTAATGCTTTTTTTAAAAAACTATCACAGCAAATTTTTAAATCTTACAAAAATCCAAACACAATTGAATTCGGATCACACCTACACAAAAAGTGATCAATTAGTGCAGACGGCTCGTTGAAATGGAGGACTTCGTCCTACGTGACAAAGCCCTGTTCAATTCATCCCGCTTTCTTGCGTCAATTTTGCCACCACTTCCGGGATCCAAAAAACATTTTCATTACATTTTTTGAGCGACGCCTTTTCTTTGCTGGTGGATTGGTATGCATATTTTTGTTTTTAATGAAACTTCTTCAAACAAAAATATATATACATAATATATTTGAATTTAGCTTCACGTCCATAATTAATACATAGGGAAATCGAAAAAGAATGGTATCCATTTTAATTAATTTAATTACAAGTTTAAATAAAACTTCCAATTTTTTTCGCATGTTCTCATCGCATTTTCGTGCAATTATCATAAATCTGGCTGATTTTTAGCGTTGTAGAATGCGGCTATAGAAAATTCATATTGAATGCGTAGAGTGGAATTGCTAAAAACAATATTTATATTTCCGCATCAATTAAGGCTAAAATAAAAATCCAAAATGAAGTGTTAATAGTTTTGCCAATGGCACACTTAAAAAAAAAAAAACAACAAAAAATCAATTTAGGATATCTTTCTCAATTGGCTTGATGCTATCCCGCTTGAATACTAAAATAGACCAACTGAAAAGAGTATTTATGTGCCTGCATCATAAAAAAAACTAATTGTCGTGAGCACAAATAAATTTCTCCACTCCGCGTGGCCTTACTACGAATTCATTCTGCCTGACAGAAAGTTTATTCCATCTGGCCAAAATCGTCAAGTTGTGGTTCTTTATACAAAGAAACTGAAAACACAACCACGCACGCCACGGAATAAATCTTCAATGTATTAAATTGTCCATAATTCAAAAGAAATTTTTCGTAACTTTTAATTCTTAAGACATTTGGCCTTAAAACATGGATAATATAAATCTTGGACGCTTACATCCATCGCGTTAATCGCGTCGTTGAATTGCAAGAGTGTGAATTTCCTTCTTGAAGCAACAGTTTGTTAGAAGTCTTCCAAATCGAAAATATCGCAATCCCCTTCTACCCGCTTGCAACCCGTGATGGCAACTGTTAGCAATGCCCACGCCTTGGCAATACGACAAAGGTCGTGGTTCGATTCCCTGCTAATGAACCGAACACCACAGAAGTTTTCAGCGGTGATTATCCCCACCTCAGTAATGCTGGTGACATTTTTCCTGAGGCGTTTCAAGAGCTTCTCTATGTAGTTTCAGCTGGAAATGTTGAACCCGCTTGTCATTACGCTCATTCTCTTGTAGATACGAACCCTCGAAACAAACTTTAAAGCAGAAGAATCCTAGTTTTCCTGGTGTCTAGGTATGATTTCGATGATGTTATTCCACCCTTGAGTCGAATCGAAAGTTTCAAGGCAGACACTTAATTTTCAAATTATTACTATCAAATAATTAACCATCGTAAAAATTTGCGAATCACTTTAATTTTGACTTTCACGCTTGGCGACTCCTCCAACATGTTTAATATTATTATTTATTTTTTTAATATTAACATAGTCTTCAGATATAAAAATATCCTCACAGTAACGTTAGGAGAAAATAATTCTATAACTGAATTCCATCTCGATGAATATTTAAATTTCCATAATTACCCAAATATTTTTGTTTCAATTTGTCCTTAAATTAAAAACGACCACTTTTTATCGAAACGTTTGAGACCAACTTTTTGTAGTATTTATATGGCAAAGAAAGAATAAAATATACCAATGTCTTTA
>PGFW01022183.1:46758-60753 GCA_003123925.1 Haematobia irritans
GAGAAGGTATGTGCGTCAAGAATTTGAAGAGAAACCAAAAAAAAACCAAACACGAGATCCGAATCAATTGGGTTACCCTTTCAATAGTCTCTCTTTGAAGACAATTGCAATAGAAAATTCACAATTGGGTGGTGTTCTAATAAGCTAAGAATCTTGCGTAATAAATTTTTAAAAAAATTGCGTCTTGGAGGTTAATAGTTTTGGTATGTTGCATGGAATTTTTGTATATGGGTGGGGAGCATTGAGCTTAAAGCAAAAAAACCTTCGGAAATGGAGTTTTCACCCTTTAGATTGGTTCATTCCAGAAGGTAATAGAGAACTAGTTACAGGGTCTCCATGTACTCTTTTCGATGCTAAAATCTTGGTGAAGTTATCATCACAGAAGGGCGAAATCAATTGACTCCGGTTTATGCTGCTTACCAGTACACTACAGGTGAATTAATTCAAAGCCTTATCTATATTTAGAGAATAAATAAGCTGAGTCGAATAAAATTGATAAGTGATGTCTGTGGATAAAGAGTAGGAGAGAGCTAGAGATATGACTGGAAAGGTTGTATGATACATTAACAATTAAAACAGCGCAACAAGTGTATAAGCATGTTAATGGTAGAGGAAGACATGATGCTAACACCAAGCTGAACGACGGATAAGCAATTTTGTTTTTATGTGTAGTTTTTATTTTTTATTTTTTAACAATCTGTGTTAGTTGAGTTAATTAACATCTGTGATAGTCAAGAGGATGTCGTATAATGAGAGCGCTCCTAGTGAAGGAACAGGTGCCTGGTTATTTTTTCCATCTCCAGAAGAGGAACCCTATTCCAAGAATGAGGTTAGAGTGTGATGCAAACTGTAGACGAAGAAACGCAGTGACTGTGGTTGGTGACAGGCAACATCTACTAACTTTCGTTCCGTAGTTGCTATTGAGTTTTTATTCGTGATTAATGTAGTTAAAGGAAATTTTTTTGAGAACTTTTGCTGTTCATGTTCCCGCTTATGGCAAATCACATAAGAAAATCTAGAAATAGCATAAAAGTCTAGACTCAGAATAAGAGCTGTAAAATCAGTCACAGGTCAATTCTCTGTCTATGGTCACAGATCTGAGTCTCAGGGTCAACTGGTGTATGTAATTTTGTGCATTTTCGCCGTAGAATCTCTAACGAATGCAGGGATGCCAGTTCAAGAAATAGCCCCCACCAAAAAAATGTAACATGCGTTCATAGGCGCAGATTCATCAGGCTAATGATAATAACGATCGTTTGTTTTTGTGATTCTTTACTTAGGCCCTCTACATGGGATCAGCTTGCACAGTGCTTGCGCGCAACAGCATCCTCCCCCGCCCCTCTTGCGACCTAACCTGTAACACTCTCTCAAATCTTGGCATGTAGTGGAGTAAAAAAAAAAACACAACAAAATAAAAACAAAATCCAAAATTGTCTCTATTTTTTGATTGCACCAACAACACTGTAACTAGTTCTCACACAAAAAAAATGCCACCGCATCTCTTAGTCTTAGCTGTTGCGTTGGTTGTTGCCTAACATTTTAAACGGTTTGTAGTAAGCCTACAGCCATTCACTAAGCAAAGGAGGCTTTCGGATGGCGTCGTCACCCATTCGATGGCCTTCTTTTGGTGAGTAGTGTAGCCATTACAGAGGCACTAACCAAGCAATTCTAACTTGGCTTATGTGTGAGTGTGTGTTACATGGGGCTAGGTTCTTTGCTTCGCAAGACTGTCCTTAATTCTTTTAGCTGTGCGTAGGTTAGGTTTTTTTTTTATACTTCTCTGTTTGTTGACCAGGTTGGAGATCGCGCTTAAAAGTAATGAACTGAGCATGACATGAATTGAATGAAAAGAAGTGTGGTGTGATTGCGTAAGGGAGAACGCTAGTTGTATCTTTTCTGGGTTGAGTTGACTTAACCGCAAAGCTCAGTGTGAGTATTGTGTGTATCTGTATGGTTGATTTGCGTGAAGGCGAAAAAAAAAACAACAAGTGCGCTGTGTTGAAAGATCGCGTGAGAAGCAAACTTTCAAAGGAAAGAGAAGAAGCGAGAGGTAAGTGAGATGATCTACGCCGAGTTAAAATATAAAAAAGTAAAAATGGAAGATGGAAGAGGGAAAAAAAAGGTGAATAGCTGGAAAAGCTGAAAATAAATCTAAGAAAAGAATAAATATGTATAATGTAGAGAAGAGGCAACTCACTTAATTCAGATAATATTCATGGGCGCCGGCGCCCCGCGCGCGTATAAGTCGACTTTACTTGGGTAAGAGTTATTCGTTAAATTAGAGAAAATTTTCAGATTTTTCTTCATTTCTTTTTCTAAAAAAAAATAAAAACAATAATAAAATCCTTAACGGACAATTGGTTATGGGGAAGGAGGTATTTGCAATTAATTGGGTGTTGAACATAGAATCGCGATGAATATTAACAGCATGTATTCGGCTTTGGGATAAAACGCTCTCTCGCCCTCTCTCTCGCCTCACCTGAGCCGTACATATAAATTAGAATCCTCTGTGTTATTGAATGTGGTATGTCTTAATAGCAAATGTGGTGTCTTCGCTTCTTGTTATGTTAAAGTGGATGTTATCGGATGCGAACGGTAAAGTACGTGAAGCATGTTCATGTCATGATTTGTATATCTGAGGGTTAGTGTCATCCCCGGAGATGATAGTGGATTCCTATGACTTACTATCTGCCCCATTCAAAACATTAGCTGCCAAAGATGATCCTGCACTACTATCGATACGTTCAGTCATGTGCTGGTGAGCGCGCGCGCGGAATATTTTTATTAAAGATTGGCTGTTGATACGATCGTGATAAAGCGACATTAGGGCGAAAACTGTAAAAGAAATAGGCAATTGATGCTATCACTTAGAAAAAAACTTTAATAAAAACCTTTAAAACGAGTTGTTGATTGGAAATGTGTTGTGGGATTCATGAAGACGTTTCTCTTAAACTTGCGAACTGTTATGGTTTCTGCCTCCTCTTTGGTGCTGGCCTGAATAGCTCCTGTGTGCAGGCTTTTGTGGATATGAGGAATTCCTCTCGCTGATTGATAGCTAAATGTTCGTATGTATCAGTCCTATTTCATGTTTCAAGGTTACTATTATCATACAGTTCCCATTGTAATATTTGTATCACAAATATTACTATTGAACAAGTATCTTATATCTTAATATTACCTGCAATACGATCAATAGGGTGTCTTGTGTTGGAACAATTGACAAACTCAGATTTTATGTACACTTTTTAGTACACCAACAAGTTGTCGAGGTACATGAGTCGTGTTCAAACGAACTTGTTAGAATTTTCTTACTTACAATGAACTCCTTTACTCAAAGCATATCTGGATCAGTATTTTCGTCGGGAATAAAGCTATGGCATGTGTCAGAGCAGTGCCTTCAGAAATGTTAAGTTTGGAGTAATGTTATGATTATTGATTATTTTCCTGCTGGCTGCTACTATATATCCATACGCCCCATCTGTACCAGTTGCTTGAACGTTTTATTAATTAACTTCCTCATAGCCGATCTCTAGTTCTTTCGGAAAATATCAATCTCAGGACCTTTTGTTTCAGTTGTGTATTTTTTTCTAAAGAAAAATTTAATGAAATCTTAAACGAATTGTTATGGAATAATTTTACATAATTTTTTTCTATGCTTGAACGTCTTTTTCTCCTGGAATTAGCTATAGTCCTGTGTGCAGCTTTTTTGATATATTTATTTTACTAATCTTTCAATCCTATTTATTTTCAAATATATATCTCCTTATACCACATTTGCTGAAAATAATATTAATGATAAAATATAGCAAAAGCTATAAAACATGTCTGTGTATTTTATAATAAAGCAGACTCTAATTTAACCCAAATTTTATGTCGCCTTGTTAGACACATTTACCTATAATGTAACATGGTGTTTCATTTTCCTTTAAAGATATATATTAAATTAGAATTTTTTTGGTGTTTTGTTTTTATAAAAAAAAAAAATCATGCATGACTTTGTGTTTAAATTATATCATGTCATGTTTTTTTTTTTTGTATTTTTGTTTACCGATATACATATTCCAGTTTGCCAAGAAATGAGTAAATCTAGAGTGCAGGCGGCATGACCGTGTACGTCTTAACGTGAAATGACAAAAATGTTTTTTGTCACAAGTGATTACGTTTAATTACGCGCAATGTCCAAGCTAAAACTGAAGAAAACTGAGGAAAAACGTTGAGGCCAATTTCTTTACAATATTGAAAAAAAAGACAAGACAACATCTGGCCGTTACATATTTGTTTTAGAGGTATGAAGATCCCTAGACTAGGACTGATTGTAGGCCAGTGAGAAACAATGTTTCTGATGTTAAGTTTATAATGATGTGTACTTTTTAAAAATAGAAAAATAGACACTTAGCTATAGATGGAGATGGTTGATGGTAGTTTGTGGTCCGGGATAGCAGTGAGGCAGTTAGCACGGCTGGTACCGTATATAAATTAAATTGAAATGAATGGACGGCATCCATATGCCATACTATCTCACTAGGAAATATTTCTTTAAATAGAAATAATAAAAAAAAATTCGTGTTTTTTTTTTTGTTGCTCAAACATGAGAATCAAAAGAGTCAGTTTTTTTATAAATAAGTTAAAGGAAATGCTAAACCCTGAACATCCCCATTTCAAGATAGTCAGATGTTCAGTGAATTTAAAATTTTCCATATTACACATTATAAGGCATGTAGGTATTTAAAGAAAGTTCAAATTTAGTTACCATTTGAAAGGTACTCTGGAAAGCCACTAAAAAGTTCATCGTCTGACTGAATCATTTTTGTGTTGTTTTTTTTTTTGCTTTTATGCCTTTATAAATTGTAGCTCTTATCAATTTAAGCGTTGGTTTGTTTTTTTTTGTTTTGTATACACCATGTTAAACTTGTGGGTCGCCAGCGGTCATTGGTTTACTATTCAAGTTCTATAGTTTTTTCCATTGTTGTAATACTAGCTCAGATTTTTACTATAGAACAAAAGCAAAACCTGCAAATACTTATACTCCCATATAATTCTATACAATTTAATATATGTCTACATATGATATATATAAAAAGTCTTGTTTAAGTTTTATTGTTTTATTTTTTTTTTTGGTCTGATAATTTTCACAGAGAAATTCAAATAGTAACCAATGAATTGTCATTCAACTAAAGCTCTCTTATAATAGAAAATTTTAGAAAAAGTATCACAAAATGTTACAATAGAGAACTCAAGCAAATAAATAAAATAAAAAAAAATAAAAATAAAAATTCTCAAATAAAGCTATTTTTTTTTTAATTTAAAGATGTAAAAATTTGATTTTTTTCCAAAAAATTAAATATTACAATAAAGATTCCTTCTGAATATAAAATTAGTCTAGAATAGAATGTAGAACCATACGAGTTGTCTATGTGTGCAAAGAGAATTTAAGGAAATGACGATAATATATAAAAGTGAGGTTATATATATATATTTTTTTTATTTAAAAGTTGGGACATTGGGCTTGTTTTTCCAACAAATGAATTATTACAATAAAGATTCCTTCTGCATATAAAAACTAGTCTAGGATAGATTATAGAATCATACAAGTTTTCTATGTGTGCAAAGAAAATTTAAGGAAAAGCCATAATATATAAAAGTGAGGTTTTATTATTTTTTTATCTAAAGGTTTAGAATTTTGGATTTTTTCCCAAAACAAAAATTATTGCAATAATGATTTCTTCTGTATATAAAAACTGGGTTAGGATAGATTATAGAATCATACGAAATCTCTATGTGTGCAAAAAAATTTCAAGAAAATCGATAATATATAATAGTAAGGTTCTATTAAAAAAAATGTTTTTGACCTAATGCACACACGAAAGAGACTATGACATTTAAATGCAATAGCTTACGTGTATAACTCAATCACAATAAATAAATAAATAAAAAAATCTCAAACAAAGTTTTTTTTTTAATTTAAAGTTTTAGAAATTTAGATTTTTTCCAACAAATGAATTATTACAATAATGAATATTAGGCTATGATAGATTAAAGAATCATACGAAAAAGAAATAAATAAATAAATAAAAATAAAAAAAATCTCTATGTGTGCAAAGAAAATTTAAAGAAAAACGATATTATATAAAAGTAAGATTCTATTATCTATTAAATAAAAAAAATCTAAATCTAATGCACACACGAAAGAGACTATAACATTTAAATAGAATAGCTTATGTGTATAACTCTTGTGTTACAATAAGCCTCTTAATAAAAATAATAATAATAATAATAAAAAAACAAAAATAAACAAATCTCAAATAAAGCTAATTTTTTTTTTAATTTAAAGATTTCGAAATTTTGATTTTTTTCCAACAAATGAATTATTACAATAAAAATTCCTTATGAATATAAAGAATAGACTAGAATGGATTATAGAACCATACGAGTTTTTTATGTGTGCAAAGAAAAAAAGTAAGGGTTAAATTACTGTTTTTATTACTTTACTTTTTAATAACAGCATAACCTTAAAAACTCTGCACACATGACATTCAGACCATAAATAACATAGACCAGATAATGTTTAACATCACTACATTTATAGTTTTTCGAAATGAATTCATTCGTTTGAATAATATGGCCAATAGTTTTTTTTTTTGGAAGTAAAGATATTGGTATTTTGATTTCTGTATTAAAGAATTTATTTAATGTTGAAAAAAAGTCAATTAATTTAAATTTATCTTATCTTAATGTAATCTTAAAATAAATTAATTTTCCTAATATTAAAAAAAAAAACCATAACCTTCTCATCCGCCGCACACATGACATCCAGATCATGACTCAAATAGACCAGCTAATGTTTAACATTTCCACATTAATAGATTTTCGAAATGAATTCTTTCGTATGAATAAAAGGGCCAGTAATTTTAAAGTTTGTTTTTTTTTTCTCTTCTTTAAATGAATTAATGTGAAAGACCCAAGATATAAAAATGAATGCCGAATAGGATTTATTAATCCCATTCATTTGGGCACATAATTTTTTCTAACAACTAGATTATTTACATAAAATTTGATTTTCTTCCCTAATACACTGGTTTTAATACTTTTATAGTCTTCTTGCTAAATCATTGTAGACCATAAGTTTTTCTTCTTTAATATTCATGAATACTCTGCTATTGTTATTTTATACGAAGATCTACTAATAAAATTGTTTTAAGAAAATATTTTTCTCATAGTGATTAACAATTTGCAATAAAGACTTTAATATATCTTCAAAGAAAAAATAGAAAAAGCTGCACACATGTTAGCCAATGCTTCAGTAAGCTAGATGAAATGGCATTTTACAAATATGAAGCAAATTTGTTGCAAAATCAATTCGTATTGCTGATATTTCTTGGAATTTCCCAAATAAAACTTTTATCTATTAACAAATTAACACATGAATTAATGAGAAAATATTTGGGGATAAAAACATGTCACAGTTGTATATGATGTTTTCGATGTGTGCAAGGCCTTTGTATAATAAAATTAAGAAATACCAAAAAAAAAAAACATATCTAGCTCATATATATTTTATATAGATTTTTAAGAATTTAAAATGATATTTTTCATTGTGTAACCCTTTCGAAATTGTGTAAAACTTCCTTGTTTGCATATATGCGTACACGCACATATATATATGTATGTATGTATGTATGTAGATGTAGTAGTACATTGCCCTACTATAATTTATTTTATTTATAGTTGAAAGGAATTACCAAGAAATAATTCCCCATACTGCTTTCTTTTTATAAATTAGAATGCAACGAAGCACTGTTGTCATGTGTCATATGTGAAAAACACACTTACACGCACACACATATGCTTACACATCATATCTATGTGTGACTTGTAATAGGCGGTGGTATTCCAGAGTTATGCATTAATGTATGCCTATTTGCAAATAGGCATACTGATCACACTCTCTTCTAGTCTTTAGTCCAAAAAAGCAACCCATAAAGAGTTAGTGGGAGAGAGAGAGAGTGTGTGAGAAAGAGCGAGGTGCATGAAGACACGCACTCTTGTAATAGTATATTCGCTAAATGATGACGAACAACAAGCACGATAATGACTATAAGTAAAGCCAATGATGATGTCGTTGTTTGGCATAGTGGCATTATTGTGTAAATGCGGCGTTGATTACGCCAACGATGACAAAGTTCTTTCTGTTAGGGTTCCACTTAAATTTATGCATTTCTTTATAAATTCGCAAGCTAACAAATACATATGCATGCTAAAAGAAATATTGAACAAACAGTGTAGTCTACAATTAGCTAGAGTTACCTCGTTAGAGTGTTTATGGTTGCATGCATAAGTATGTGGCTGCTGCTTGAGTGCAATCTGAGGCATTCAGAACGTTGGTTGCTAGTTCAATAGAACACAATATCACAGAGCAAAGCAACAAAGTGTATTCGAAATGTACGCAATTGAGAGACCTATTTGTATAGAGTCATATTAATACAGTGCTTTAAATAAGGAATTATTATATACTGTGCGGTATTTTTTTTCTCAATTAAAAAATAAACAAAAAATTAAAAATTTAAAAATAAAAATTAAAAAAATAGAGGAATAAATTAACAAACAAAAAAAAAAAACAAGAAATTCAATTAGAATTTAATATTTTGTCAAAATTTTATTTCTATAGAAAATTTTCTCAAATTATTTTCTATAGAAAATTTGTCAAAATTTTTATTTCATAGAAAATTTTTTCAAAATTTTATTTCTGTAGAAAATTTACACAACATTTTATGTCTATAGAAAATTTTGTCAAAATTTTATTTCTATAGAAAATTTTTCAAAATTTTATTTCTGTAGAAAATTTTTTCGGAATTTTATTTCCCAAAAAATTTTGTCAAAATTTTATTTCTATAGAAAATTGTTTCAGTTTTATTTCTATAGAATTTTTTGTCAAGATTTTATTTCTATAAAAATGTTTGTAAAAATTTTATTTCTATAGAATTGTATGCATAAGAGCAATGTGGGTGGTAGAAATATACATATACCAACACAAAAAAAGTTTTTTTGTTTGAAGTAATTATTTTTAGTGTCATTATATGTTACACATATGCATTGGTTTTAAATAGATTCGATGGATATATAAGTCCAGATTACAGGATCTGGACCGAGAGAAAGATCTGGTTTATCGGTGAGGTGTATGCAAAAAGTTTTTAGTTTTATATTTTTTGTTTATGAAAAATCATCAATTTTGTGGAAAATCTAGAGTAAGAGGTTTTCATTTAAGTCCTTATAAGTTGTGTATACGCAATTGATTTTGAATAATTCGATAGGTATATATAACCCAGACAAGAGACCTTAAAAAGCAGCTGGTTTGTATTTTTGTGTGCAAAGTTTTTTGTTTCCTTTGAAAGTTAAATATATTTTATTAGAAATTCTAGAGTAAGATGTTTTTTAAACTCCTTATAAGTTGTGTATACGAATTGTTATTGAATAGATTCGATAAGGATATATAAGTCGAAAAAATTAGGACTATAAAATTACTAGTCTACATTAGTGTGTGTGTGCAAAGTTTTTGATTTGGTGTTTTTTTTTTGGTGAAATAAAAAAAAATATATTATTAGAAGTTTCTAAGAGAAAGATGTTTTGAAAGTCCTTATAAGTTGCGTATTACGAATTTTGATTTGAATAGTCGATGTTGTATATAGAAGCCCTAAATATGAGGCTTAAAAGCACTGGTTGCATTGGTGTGTGTGTGCATCCAATCGGTTTTATTTAATAGGGACTTGCCATTACAATCTTAAATATAATATCGGTAAAATTTTGTTTATTCATGCCTTTTGAATTAATAGAAACAAATTTGTAATATTTTTTTTTTTTAAATAATTTAAAATAATATATATTTATTATATTAAAATAGCTATATTTTTAATTCTAAATTTTATTTAAAGGGTGTTAAGATTTAAGCGTTTGGATTTTTCTGGTATTCTGCCTTGTATAGTTTTATTTTTTTTTTACCTTTTTTGTATTTTTTGTTTTCTTGTTGTTGTGTGTTTTTTTTGTATTTTAACCACAGTTGCCAATATTTATTCGTATGCATTTCTATAATGGTTTAGTAGCCATGAGTTGTGCGCACCAGACGCTTGAAGTAGAGTAATGGGGTTGTATAAGTCAATGGTGAGTGTATGTAAATGCCCGTCTCTATAATAATTTTGGCTGCGTGTGTGTATTTTAGGGCACCAGCACTCTCTTTTCGCTCTCTTCTTTGTGTATTTTCTTGTTAAGGTTATTGACCACTACAATGGGTAATTAGGTTAAATAGGAGAGTACACTGATAAGCTTAAATTAAAACAAAACAAACAAACAATGACAAAAACAACAACAACAAAATAAGTCGAGCATATAATCAAACAACAACAACAACAACAAAACATTAATAAAGAAAATACAAATAATTCTGAGAAATAATACTCCAAAGGAATTTCTCACTGAGTGGGTATTGGTATAAAAATCCTAAAAATTGAAAATTCTTAAATGAATTTGTCAATACTTTAAGACATTTGGCGCCAAATTAAACAAAATAAAAAATGTTTTATTTTAATTGTAACCCAGTTTTGTTTAGTACATTTTTAATAAAATTATGATTTTGCGTATGCGTTAATTATTATAATCATTATTATGCTTAGTATGTTTTTTTTTTTTTGTATATTCTGGCCTTTATCATTAATGGCGCCTTTTTTCTTGTCTTTATATGTTAAAATAAATTTTCTTACAAATTTTTTATATTAGGCAATTAATAAATAAAATTTGTCCACCTAAAAAATATTAAGTTTTTTTTTTTGTTTTGCTGACAATTTATCTAAAACATTAAGTACATGAAATGCTGGGCCCAAGTTTGTGTGTGTTTTTGCCCCCTTCGATTAGCTTAGGGGGGCGGTGGTTGATATTAGAATCCAAAAGCCAACAACATTAGCCTGCCCCAGCAAAAAAAAAATTGCTGGCCACAGCAACTGCAAAAGCCCAAATAGACAAACATTCGAATTTAGTTGCTGGTTGCTTGCTTAGCCCCCACATTTATTCCTATTTATGGCTGTCCGTCTGTCTGTCCGCCTTGCTAGTTGTTGGTTTTTTTTTCTAGCTAGCCAAAGTTTAGGTCGTTGGCGTTCAATAACCTCTACGTAATACTTACGTACAACAGCAAATTGTATGCACTATAAAAAATAGCACAATCAAATGGTAGAAAACAAGGCTGCATTTGCACACACACACACAGAACGAAGCAACTGAAGGCAGCTCATGAAGAGACGAAAAAAAGAACACAAAAAATGCCTTTCTCACATTCAACATCGTCAGAAATACGAAAATTTGCAACCAAGGCATGTCAGAAAATGCATTTTGCGTTTTTTTTCGAATTTCGTTTCAAATACGAACCCGAGCATTTTTATGCTGAGAACATTTTGCGCGTAAACTGAACATGCGCAAAATAACAAAATGCATTTATGACACAAAGACGAGACATAATTTCAAAGGAAGTAATGACTAAATGTGGAAAAAGAAATGTTGGCTCACATAATGCTTGGCAAAATTAAATATAGTGGAGGTTGAAAAAAAACAAGAAATACTAAACCTATTTCCATATGAAAATCGGAAATTTTTAGAAATAACAAGAAGTAAATATAATAAATAAGGAATATAAAAAAATATATATAGGGAAGCTCCTCTTCGTAGGAAAAACTCTCTTAAATCACTTAGACAAAGTCACAAATTTGAAATTAAATACATTTTATTGGAAGTTCTAGAATAGATGTTTTTAAAGATCCATATAATTGGTGTATACGAATTGATTTTGAATAAAATCGATGTGTATATATAAGTAGAAAAATAGGTGTGAAAAGCACTGGTTTATATGGCTGTGTGTGCATGCATAGCTTTTGTTGTTGTTTTTTTTTCATTGAAGTCAAATATATTTTATTTGAAGTTCTAGAGTAAGATGATATTTTTAAAGTCCTTATAAGTTGTTCATACGAATTGATTTTCAATAGATTCTATATGTATATAGCAGTCCAAATATTGGTGTGAAAAGCACTGGCTAATATGGGTGTGTGTGCAAAGTTTTTGTTGTTTTATTTTTTCGTTGAAGTCAAATATATTTTATTTGAAATTCTAGAGTAAGATGTTTTTTTGTAAAGGCCTTGTAAAGTGTGTATAACGAATGTGATTTTGAATAAAAGTCGATGTGTAAATTATATAAGTAGAAAATAGGTCCATGAAAAGCACTGGTTGATATCGGTGTGTGTGCAAAGTTTTTGTTGTTTTATTTTTTCGTTGAAGTCAAATATACTTTATTTGAAGTTCCAGAGTAAGATGTTATTTTTAAAGTTGTGCATACGAATTGAATTTGTAATAGATTCGATGTGTAGATATAAGTCGAAGAATAGGTCTTAAGAGCATGCTGGTTTGTAATTGGCTGTGTGTGTACAAAAGCTTTTGTTTTTTTTGGCGCTTTAAAAAATAAAAAGATATTACAAACAAAAACAAAAAATCAAATATAAAACATTTTCAAATCCATAAAAAAATTATATCTGCACGCTGAGAAGGAATATGATCACCTCAAACATGTTTCAAGAGCACAATGCTATTTTTGTATGGTGACCATGTAACATACTAGTCACTAAAATGTTATTTTTTGTTTTTGTTGTTTTTTTTTTCGTTGAAGTCAAATATATTTTATTTGAAATTCTAGAGTAAGATGTTTTTTTGTAAAGGCCTTGTAAGTTGTGTATACGAATTGATTTTGAATAAAATCGATGTGTATATATAATTAGAAGAATAGGTCTGAATATAGCACTGGTTGATAATCGGTGATGGTGCAATAGTTTTTGTTGTTTTTTTTTTCATCGTTGAAATCAAATATATTTTATTTGAAATTCTAGAGTAAGATGTTATTTTTAAAGTTGTGCATACGAATTGATTTTGAATAGATTCGATGTGTAGATATAAGTCGAAGAATAGGTCTTAAGAGCACTGGTTTGTATTGCTGTGTGTGCAAAGCTTTTGTTTGTTTTTTTTTTTGGCCTTTAAAAATAAAAAGAATTACAAACAAAAATAAAAAATCAAATATAAAACATTTTCAAATCCTTAAAAAAATTATATCTGCACGCAGAGAGGGAATATGATCACCTCAAACATGTTTCAAGAGCAAAATGTTATTTTTGTATGGTGACCATGTAACATGCTAGTCACTAAAATGTTATTTTCTCGTCAAATATCAGATACATGATTTCCGAGAAAATAACATGGTTGCGAAAACCATGTTACATGGTCACCACCAAAAATAATATTTTGCTCCTTAAAAACATGTTTGAGGTGATCATATTCCTTCTCTGGGTGTGTATGATGTTTTGAGGTTCTGTGTTGGGCGCCAGTTTTGTAAATTACATTGAAATCTCAATATTTTTTAGGGATATAACTATGAAGAGCTCTTCTTAGAAAAACTGTCTTAAGTCACATAGACAAAGTCTTAAAAAATACAAATAAAATAAAAATAAAACAACTAAAATTAAAATAAAAATAATATACAAAAAATCTTCTAATCCTTAAGAAAAAAATATATTTAGGTAATTTTTTTTTAAATTATACTGAAAATCTGAACACTTAATTGATATAGTTTTTTTTTTTTTAATATGTATTTAATTTTCTGAAACGGGATATTGGTTTTATTTTTTGCAGGCTTGCTTTGGGCGCCAATTTTTAAAAACTATACTGAAAATCTGAAGATTTAAAGGATTTATATTTATATTTGTTTTATTTTAATATGGGTTGAATGTTCTGAAATAGGATATTGGTTTTATTTTTTGAAGGCTTGCTTTGGGCGCCAGTTTTGAAAATTATACTGCAAAATTTCAACATTTCATGCATATAAATATATGTTTTATTTTTTAATTTATTAATTAATTAATTTTTAATAAATTAATTAATTTTTGTAGTTTACTTCTAACCTCAAGTTGGGCGCCAATTTAA
>PGFW01022186.1:11450-35708 GCA_003123925.1 Haematobia irritans
TACTAAAACGTCATTAATTCTATCAATCTACCAAATAGTGAAAAATCTAAAAATATATATATAAATTACAATTTCAGGCAGATGGGATATAAACTATAAGAGCAAAGCCCGATAAACCGATAAACACCATATAAAGCACTCCAATTTATTGTTGTAAAATACCTTTAGATGTCCAATTTCAGATAAATCGGATAAAAACTATGTTTTCTGGAAGATCAAGACCCAAAATTGGTGGGTGAGGGGCTATATCAAAACCAGTATCGATATAGCCTATTTTCTAGCTTGAGGTTCTTGCTACCAAAAAACGTATCTGTGCTAAATTTTAGGACGACAGCTTCATTATTGGAGACTGTAGCGTGNTGTTAGTGCAATTTCACATGAATATCTTTGCAGGTATATTTGTAAGAAATAATTGTAGTGGCATCGTTTCTTTTTTTCTATGCAGGAAGTGCATTACCAGCGATAACTAATTTTCATTTTTACTTTACTCAGATTTTAAATTAAAGATTTTTGATAGAAAAATCTATATATAATTAAGTACAATTATAATTAATTATAATAAAATTATGATAATAAACTAAATTCATAAAATACATCGGTATCTTAAATAGATCCTAAAATTCCATACATGACGAATTTTCTCTTATAGGTCAAATAACTTTCGGTCTTTACACTGAAAAAATTGTCGTCAGGAGATTTCATTTATTTAATATACGAATAAAAATTTTGCTTAGTAAAAAAATTAAATTTTTTAATTTAAAGTTTTGCTCCTCCAAAAGGCTCCGAAGGTTAAATCTGGGGATCGGGTTAATATGGGGGCTATATATAATTATGGACCGATATGGACCAATTCTGTTATGATTGTGCAGACATATACAACATTCACGTACCAAATTCAACTAGTCGGATAAGTTTTGCTTCTCCAATAGGCTTCGGAGATCAAATCTGGGGATCGGTTTATATAGGGGTTATTTATACTTATTGACCGATATGGACCAATTCTTGTATGATTGTTGCAGACCATGTACTAACATCACGTAACCAAATTTCAACCGGATGGAATGAATTTTTGCTCCTCCAAGAGGCTCCGCAGGCCAAATCTAGGTGTGTTTTAATGGGGCTATATATAATTATACTTATGGGGCTATATGGTTATATATGAACATATACTAACACACATACCAAATTTCAACCGAATCGAATGAATTGTTTGCTCCTCAAGAGGCTCCGCAGGCCAAATCTAGGTGTTGGTTTATACTGGGGCTATATTGTAAAAGATGTGGTCCAATATGGCCCACTTTGCAATACCATCCGACCTACATCAATAACAACTACTTATGTAAGTTTTCAAGTCGATAGCTTGTTTCGTTCGGAAGTTAGTGGTGATTTCAACCAGACGGGACCGGACATGCTAAGATCGACTCAGAGTTTCACGACAACCAGAAATATATACTTTATGGGGTTCTTAGAGTAATATTTCGATGTGTACAAACGGAATGACAAAAGTTAATAATACGCCACCACTATGGTGGGGGGTATACAATCAAGTTATTCTATATCGGGATTTTCAAATTCCACCACAAATCCCAAATTATCTAAAAATCCGCACATCAAATCCCCAAGTCTCCAAGTCAAAAATGTCGTCCTTCATTTCTGAAGAAAAATCCTTAATTGGGGGTAACGCTGTGAAACCATTGCTCGTTGATGAGGGACATAAAGGAGGGCTGGCGGTTCAGGAAGCAATAAGGTTCCAGTACAGTGTTGGGAAACCAGTCAACTCCCCAACAATGACGAGAGTCGTTGCTATATCAGCTAAGATCTGACCATATTCAGGTATTTGAACAGATGTCTGTCCAAATTGCGGATGTTCGCCTCATATCACCAGGCATTTCTTCGCGTTTTCTTGCAGTAGTAACAGACTTAATACCTAAAGGGTGATACGGTCAAAATTTGGTCGAATATAAACTTGACGGTATTTCTTTTCAATTTTGGCATTTAAAAAACCTGAACACACCCTCATTTTTTGAAGGTGTGTGTGTGTAGAATGTGTCCTATTTGATTTTGGAATTCACTCTTCAGTTGTCAAAATGCCGTCCAAAGCAAGAAGAGCAGCGTAATCAAAATTTTTGCTCGCGCATCGCGAAAATCCGAGCTACTCGCGACGCAAAGCTGGCAAAAAATCGCTAAAGTTGCCAAATCAAACCATTACAATGTAATTAAAGTGTTTGGGAACGTTTGTTGACAGCCAGGAAGTCTGGATCGGGGGAAATCGAAAACACGGAAGTCGCGCTGAGACGACAAAGAGAGTTGCGGTAGTTTCAAGTGAAACCCTAAACCTCTCTCTCCGAAATGCCGCAAATAAGCTGGGTGTATCGTCTACAATCGTGCATCGAGCCAAAAAACGAGACCGGACTATCGACTTACAAGAAGGTAGTGATCCAAATCGCGATGATAAACAAAATACAACGGCCAAAGCGCGATCCCGGAGGCTGGTACACGACGATGCTGACGAAGTTTGACTGCGTGGTATATGGACGACGAAACCTACGTTCAAAGCCGACTAACAAGCAGCTTCCGGGACAGGAGTTTTATACTGCAAAGGAAGGGGAAAGGTAGGGCAGATACAGACGATGGCTGGACGAAAGTTTGACTGAGCATGGGTAATTGGAACGACGAAACCTACGTCAAAGGCGTACTAGTAAGGGCAGCTTCCCTCGGACAGGAGATAATTTCAATCACATAAAACTGTCAAAAAGTCGCAAAGAAATAATCTGGTTTGGCAAAGCCATCTGTACTGTGGGCTTGAAGCAGCAATATTCATAGCTTTCGCGGGACTGTCAACAAAGATAATTTACGTGAAAGAGTGTTTGAATAAAACGTCTGCTGCCTTTCTGAAGAAAAACTGGTTTGTTACGCTACTGTTTTTGGCCGATTTGGCATCTTTACCATTACGGTAAAAGGGCCATGGAGTGGTACGCCGTCCAACAAACGATGCAGGTGGTTCCAAAGAATAGACCTCCCCAACACGCCCAGAGCTCCGCCAATTGAGAAATACGTGGCTATTGTCAAGCGGAACCTAAAGTAACGACCAAATAAAAAAAACTGTGCTAAAGACGAGCAGCAGTTCAAGGCAACCATGGCTTTCTGCGGCGCGAAAGAAGGTTGGAAAAGGTGGCTATTACAAAATCTGATGGCAGGTGTCCAAGCGGTGAAGGCCCGGCTAATTCGATTTGTGAAAGGCGAAAGCCTAACTGAATATTTTTTCCTGAATTTATACTAATTGAACTTGAAAAAGAAATTTAATTTGATTTTTTTATAAAAAACGAATTTCACCGATTTACACGCGTTTTCCACTTGACCACATTATGACCGTATCACCCTTACTTAACCCCTTTACTTCCCTCTGGATTCATTCGTAGAGCTCGCTTTCTCGAATTGGATGTAGATACTAAATATACTAATCCTTATGAATTTAGTTTTGATTTCATTTTATTCTAAATATTTTTTTTTTCATACAGGGATTTCCAGGGATACAATAACCTATTCCCAAGTTTTAATTTAGTTCATTTGGATTTTATATTTGATGTAAAATGCCCCATATATGGTCATATTAATCTTCGAAATCTTTAAATAGCCATCCTTGGCCCTATGCAATCTTATGTAATATTTGTTTATTTCTTTAGCCATGAACTCGGAGCAGATTTTTACTTAGATATTTAACGACAAATAGTTGAATATTATGTAGTATAGGTTAATACACATACAAACATATTAAACATACACACATATCGCCACACACAAATACACAACTTATATATTGTAATTGTGACGTCACTTGATGTGTTATTTCATTACGTTTCATATTCGAAATGAAGTAGGCATTTCCAAAAAAAAAAAACTTACAATACATTCAAACATACACTAAAGAGCACATCTATACATGCTCTCACATCACCAATCCTCTTCGAGGATGTTGAAGAGAAAGCAATATCCTTAATATGGGAATATTCATTTTGTCCCTATTCGTTGTGTGTTAGCTGTGGCTTACGAAATGAGTAGAGATATAGATACACGGGTTGTTGTGGTGTGTGGCCAAGGATTCTTGATATTATTTGTTTTGTTTAATATTCAACTCGTTGATAAAATGCTTTTGTTTTTGCACACATCACACACATACCACCGACATTTCAAAATAACAACACAAACTTTAAACACATTTTTCTATATCCAGAAACCCGATTCTAAAATTTTACATGCATAGCCACTTAAATAAATTGTAAATGTTTTGTATTGTACTACACATAATTACATAAATTGTGGATGCCAAAAGTCTTAGAATGCTGCCGCGGCTGCCTGCTATGTTGCCTACATTAAGAATCATGGTTTAGATTTGCGTTTTTAAATAAAATGTTTAAATTTATTTGAATTTTCCATGATAGTTTGTTTTTACATTTTTATTAATAATTCATTCATTCGTTCATCCAATTCATCTAGCCTTAGGATTCATTTATAGCCCATAAAGTCACGTTAGCCGCGTTGCTCAAACTCATTGGTATTTGATATAAAAGGAGATAGAGAGAGTGGTGGGGTAGAATCTCACAATCTTTATCATTCCCATTCAGGATGAAAAAGTCAAATTTTTAAATTGTATCAAAGAGAATATAAATGTGTACTTTTTAAGCCCAATATTTGTACCAAATTTCAAAAAGAATTGAATTAAAATATATAAAATAAATAAATTGAATAAAGATTTAGTAATGCATAATTTATTTTTATAGAAAATTTTTTAAATTTTTATTTTCTATATGAAAAATTTTTGTCAAAATTTATTTCTACCAGAAAATTTTGTCAAAATTTTATTTTACATAGAAAATTTTGTTAAAATTTAATTTTGTATAGAAAATTTGTTAAAATTTTATTTGGCATAGAAAATTTTTTAAAATTTTATTTCTATATCGAAATTTTGTCAAAAATTTATTCTAAGTGAAATTTTAATTAAATTTATTTCTTATGGAAAATTCGGTCAAAATTTTAATTGTCTTAAAGGAATTTTTTAAAATTTTATTTCTATCGGAAAAATTTTTGGCAAAATTTGATATTTCTATAGAAAATTTTGTCAAATTTATTCTTAGATCTCAATTTTCTATAGATAAATTTGTCAAAAAGTTTCTATCTATAGAAATGTTTGTAAAATTTTATTTCTAATAGTACATTGTAAATTTTGTTTCAAAAATTTTCAATATATTTCTAAGGAAAAGTTTGCAAAATTGTCGTCTAAGAAATTTCAATTTTTATCATGAAAAATTTGGCCATTGTTCATATAAGTTTTGCAATTTCTATTTCTAACTGAAAATTTTGTCAATCCCACCAATAAATTTTCAATTTATTTCTATGTGAAAATATTTATTTCATTCGCATAGAAAAGTGTTGTTAAATTTTTTTTCTATAAATGCCAAAATTTTTTGCATAAATGTTTCAAAATTTATTACTATAAAATTTGCAAAATTTTATTTTCTATAGAAAATTTTGTCAATAATTTTATTTATACCTATAGAAAATTTTTGTCAATTTTTAAGTTTCTATAGAAATTTTTCAAAATTTTTATTTTGCTATGAGAAAATTTTGTGAAAATTTTATTATTATAAGAAAATTTTGTGCAACAATTTTATTTCTATGGAAAATTTTGTCAGAAATTTATATTCATAGAAAATTTTTGTTAAAATTTTTATTTTCTAGTAGAACATTTTGGTAAAAATGCCTAGTTTCTATAGAAATATTGTCAAAATGTTGTTGTCTATTAAAAATTTGTCAAAATTTTATTTCAGATAGAACATTTTGTCAGAAATATTTATTTCTATAGGAAAAATTTTGTCCAAATTATCCTAAGTAAAATTTTGTTCACTCAAATTTTATTTCTATTATGAAATTTTTGTCCGATAATTTATTTCTATAGAAAATCTTTGCCGCAAAAATTGTTATTTCTAGAGAAAGTTTTGTCAAAATTTTATTTCTATAAAATACTTTGTCAGAGTTAATTTCTATGGACAATTTGTCGCAAAATTTATTCTCTATAGGAAAATTTGTAAAATTTGTATTTCTGTATAGAAAAATTTTGTCAAAGATTTTTTATCTTTAAAGCAAAAATTCTTTGGTCAAAATTTATATACTATAGAAAGATTTTGCAAGATATTTTATTTCTATAGGAAAATTTTGTCCAAAAATTTTATTTTCTAATGAAAAATTTGTCTAAAGTGTATTTCTACATTGAAAAATTTTGTAAAATTTTATTTTCCTAAAAAAAATTTTGTCAAAAATTTTGTTTCTGATAGGAAATTTTTTCAAATATTTTATTTCGTATCGAAAATTTTGTCAAAATTGTTATTTCTATGGAAAATTTGTATTAAAGAATTTATTTCTATGGAAATTACGTCAAAATTTATTTTTTATGGAAATCTTATAAAGAATTTTATTTTATGGAAAATTTGTCCAAAATTTTATTTCTATAACGAAAAATTTTTCAAAATTTTATTTCTATAGAAATTTGTCAACTATTTTTAATTTCTAAGAAAATTTTGTCCAAAAATTTATTTCTAAGAAAATGTTGTCAAAATTTTATTTTCTATAGTACATTTGGTCAAGAATTTTTATTTTCTATAGAAAATTTTTGTCAAAAATATAATTTCCTATAAAATTTTGTCGCAAGATTTATCTCTATAGGGAAATCTTCTCAAAAATTTTATTTCTATAGAAAATTTGGCAAAAATTTTATTTCTATGAAAATTTTGTCAAAATTTTATTTCTATAGAAAATTTTGTCAAATCATTTATCATAGAAAATTTTGCAAACTTTGTATTTCTATTGGAAAAATTATGGAAAATTTTTTGGAAGAATGTATTTCTAAAATTATTTATGATAAATTTTAATTTTTATCATTATTATTTCTATAGAAAATTTTAATTTTTTTTCTATTAATTGCCGAAAATTTATTTCGTAATAATTTTCATTTCTATTCTAGAAATATTTGCCAAATTTTTATATTCTATAGAAAATTTGGTCAAATTTTGGATTTCTTAGGAACTTTATCAAAATTTTACTTCACTATAGAAAATATTTTTCATTAGAAAATTTATATTTCATATAAATATTATTTTCTGCAAAAATATGCTGTCAATTTCACGATAGAAAATTTTTTCAAATATCTATAGAAAACTTTTGTCAAAATTTTATTTACCATATTAAAATTTTTCAAGTTATATTTCTATAGAAGAATTTTGTCAAAATGCATTTCTTTATGAAACTTATCAAAATTTTATTTCTATAGAAAATTTTGTCATAATTTTAATTTTTATGATGTTAAATATTTCTAGTCAAAAATTTATTCAATTTTATAATGCATACTTTGTCAAAAATTTATGTCAAAATTATTATTGTCTAAAGAAAATATTCGTTTATTTTATTAGAAAATTTATTAATTTTATTTCTATGAAAATTTTGTCAAAATTTATTCATCAGAAGTAATTTCGTCAAAAAATTTTATTTCGTATGAATTTTCGTCAAAATTTTATTTCTATAGAAAATTTTGTTCAAAATTTTATTTCTATGAAATATAATTGTATTATAGTAATAGTGTGCCAAATATTTATTTCTATAGAAATAATTTATGTCAAAATTTATTTCTTAAAATTAATTGTTAAAATTTATTTCTATAGAAAAGTTTGTCAAAATTTTATTCTTAAGAAATTTTGTCAAAGTTTTATTTCTGAATAGAAAATTTTTGTCAAAGATTTATTTCCGGTATGAAATTATTTCTATGTAAAATATTGTATTTTATATATAGAAATTTGTCCAACTATTGTTATTTCTCATGAAAATTATGTCAATATTTGTATTTCTTTAGAAAATTTTGTCAAAAAGTTATTTCTATAGATACATTTTGTAAAAATTTGATTTCTAATACGAAAATGTTGTGTCAAAATGGTTGTTTTCTAGAAAAAAATTTGTTCAAAATTGTTATTTCTTATGAACATTTTGTCAAAATAATAATTTCTATGTGAAAAATTTTGTCCAAATTTATCATCTAAGAAATATTTTATATCAAAAATTTATTTCTTAATAGAAAATTTTGGCCATAATTTTGATTTCTATAGAAAATTTGCCAAAATTTTATTTCTAGAGAAAGTTTTGTCAAAAATTTTAATTCTATGAAGAAAACTTTGTCAGAGTTTAATTCTCGGACAATTTTTGTCCAATTTATTCTCTAATATTGGAAATTTGTCAAAATTTTATTTCTATAGAAAACTTTGGCCAAAATTATTATTTCTATAGAAAAATTTTGTCAAATTTTATCTTTAAAGGGCCCCAAATGCTTGGTCAAAATTTTATTAACTATAGAAAATTTTGCCAAAATTTTATTTCTATAGAAAAAATTGTTGTCAAAGTTTTATTTCTATAGAAAGATTTGTCAAAATTGTATTCTACATAAAAATTTGTTTAGAAATTTATTTTCTAAAGAGAAATTTGTCAAAATTTTTTGTTTCTATAGATAATTTTTGTCAAAAATTTTATTTCTAGTCGAATTTGTCAAAATTTTTAATTTCTATTGAAAAATTTTTTAAAAATTTTATTTCTATGAAAATTTTCGTCAAAATTTTATTTTTATGGAAATTTAATATAAACATTTTTATTTCTATGGAAAATTTTGTCAAAATTTTAATTTCTAAGAAAAATTGTTGTCAAAATTTTTTATTCTAGTAGAAAATTTTGTCAACATTTTATTTCCTAATAGAAAATTTTGTCCAAAAAATTTTAATTTCTATAGAAATGTTATTCAAGAATTTTATATTCTTATAGTACATTTGGTCCAAAAATTTTATCTATAGAAAAATTTGTCAAAATATAAGTTTCTATGGAATTTGTCCAGAATTTATCTCTATACGAAAATCTTCTCAAAATTTTATTCTATAGAAAAATTTGAACCAAAATTTTATTTCTTTATAAAGTTTTGTCAAAATTTTATTTCTATAGAAAATTTTGTCAAAATGCCATTTCTATAGAAAATTTTGCCAAAATTTTATTTCTATTGAAAATATTGTCAAAATTTTATTTTTATAGAAAATGTTGTCAAAATTTTATTTAGATAGAAAATTTTGTCAAAATTTTATTTCCATAGAAAATTTTGTTAATTTTTTTCTATTTAAAAATTTTGCCCAAAGATGTTCATGTTCTATAGTAAATTTTGTGCGAATTTTCTATTTAACTATAGAAGAATTTTCCAGAAAGATTTTATTTCTATATAAAAGTTTTGTCAAATTTTTATTTCTATAAAAGATTTTTCAAAATTTTACTTTCTAAGATAAATGTATTTGTCACATTGTATTCCTAATATTGAAAATTTTGTCCAAAATTTATTTTCCAATAGAATAATTTTTTCAAATTGTTATTTCTATAAAAGTTTTTGTCAAAATTTTATTTCCATAAGAAAGTTTTTTCAATGTTTTATTTCTATAGAATAATTTGCAAAATCCAGTTTCATATGAAAATTTTTTGCCCAAAAGTTTGTTATTTTCTATAGAAAATATTGTCCAAAATTGTTAATTTCTATAGAAATGTTTGTCAAAAATTGTATTTTTATCGAACATTTTGCCAAAATTTTATTTTTATAGAAAAATATGTCAAAATTTTATGTGTTATAGAAAATTTTGTCGAAATGTTACTTTACAGAAAACTTTTGTCAAAAATTTCTTTCTATAGAAAATTTTTGCTTAACATTTTATTTTAAGAAAGTTTTTTGTCCACAGATTTATTTTTAATAGATAAATTTTGTCGATAAAATGTTACTTCTATAGAAATTTTTGTCAAATTTATTCTCTATAGGAAATTGTGTCAAAAATTCAGTTTCGTATAAGAAAATTGGTCCAAAATTTTATTTCTATAGGAATGATTTTTATTAAAATTTATTTTTATTAGAAAAATTGTCAAAATAGTATTTCTATAAAAAATTTTGTCAATTTCTATATAAAATTTGTCAAAATTTCTTATAAGAAAATTAGGGGCGGGTTGTCAAAATTTTATTTTTAAAAAAGCAAATTTGGTCAAAATTATATTACTTAGAAATTGCCAAAAGTTTTATTTCTAATAGAAAACTTTGCAAATTTAATTTCTAAGAAAACTTTGCCAAAATTTTATTTCCTATAAAAATTTTTGGTCAACATTTATTCTATATGAAAAATTTTGTCAAAATTTTTTTTTTCTATAAGAAAATGTTGCCAAAATTTTATTTCTATAGAAATTGTAAAATTTTTATTTCTAATAAGAAAATTGTCAAAATTTTTCTATAGAAAATTTCTCTTTTACCTTTTATTTGGCAGAATTGTATTCAATTCTCTCAATTAGTTGGTGATAGTAGCAATTTACGTTACAGACAACATTTGCAATCCCTGGTTACCAATTTCCGAAAGAACAGAGAGGAGAGAGATAAAGGAAAGAAAAAGAGAGTGACATATTAATTGTGATGGTATATATGAACATGTAAGGCTGATGACATTTTTACACAAATACCAGAGTGGTTATGCTTACAGTGAGAGAAATTTCATGGCAATAGTAAACGAAGGGGGTTCATTAATATGGAACAGCGGACAGCTGAAAAAGCAGTGAACAACCCAACCAGGAAGAGAAATTTTGGTTAATTTTGTAAAAATTTGTAGATTACATTGTTGTTGTGTTTTGTTATTTCAGCTTTAAAACTATGCATTGACTGAAACTACAGGTATAGCTTAACGCAACAGAGGAAATTAATGTTTGTAAAATTTAAGTTTGGGCAAAGGCCCTATACGACTGCAACAATGAGTTGGATGGACGCACGGTCTTCGGAATTACCGAACATACAGATGAAGTAATATATAATGATTATATTAATATATTCGCAAAAGATATATTCTCGTCTTTTTCTGATGTATATAAACACAGATTTCTTTTTCTGCTATTCCATGACAAGAGAATTCCTTTCAAATATTATCCTATCTCTCATCGTAAATTCCCTTTCGATTTCCATTTCAAGCCACAGTTCTACTTACTTTGATTATTTTACCTACCCTGGTTTTCATGTATTCCAAGTACTGTTTGTGCGTCTATTCCAATAGATTGAATATTCCTTAAATGATTCATTTGTGGTGATTTTAAGTTTTTGGCAGTCTTTCGCTACCGTAGCAAAAATATGTAATATTACGACCATGAAAGAGGTTGCGCTTTTGTTTGAAATTCCACTACAAAATTTTTTTTTGCCGCAAAAATGGGTCTTTTCAAAGGAAAGCCAAAGTTGAGAAAGGAAAAGAAATGAAAGACATCGTATAATGATAGAATGAACATATGTATTGTGTACGTTTATATGTTGAATAATTTACGCAATTTTGAAAAATTTAATATCTTTAACATTTAATATCTTATTTGGCATTTAGCGTTCCCGTTTTTGGGAGAAAATTACAAACTAGGAAAATTCTAATTCATTTCCAATGGGGAAAAAATTGAAGATTTTTATAAAATGAAGAAATTATTATATAACAGAAATCTTAAGATTAGAATAGGTTCCTTTTGTGTTGTAAAATGATATGATGCGAAAAGGTAGTTTAAGAGATTTATATGCGATTTTTAAAATAATTAATATTTAAAGTTCGCACCCTATTGATTAACTATAAGGAAATGTAAAAATGTAAAGCCTTCTATTAAAGCCTTGCAGAAAAAACCAATTCTGGATAGAGGATCGCTCTATCCGAATTTGGATTTTAGGAGTAAAATAATTTTGTATCTGTATCACAAATATCAAATAATAATAATTGAAACTAAGCAAAAACAATAAAAAATTGAAAAATAAATGTGTTTGTCTTTTTTTTGACAAAAATGTCTATAAAATAAATTTTTTGACAAAATTTCTATAGAAATAAAATTTGAACTAAACTTTTTCTATAGAAAGTAAAATTTTGACAAAAATTTCTTTAAAAAATAATATGTGAACTAAATTTTCTATAGAAATATAATTGTGAACAAAATTTTCTAGCAGAAATTAAAATTTTAACAAAATTTTTTCTATAGAAATAAAAATGGTTGAAAAATTTTTGTATAGAAATAAAATTAATAAAAAATGTTTCTATAGGAATAAAATTTTGAACAAAAATTTGTATAGAAATAAAATTATAAAAAAAATTTTCTATAGAAATACAGATTTTGACAAAAATTTTCTATCAAAATAAAATTTTGACAAAATTTTCAAATTCATATTTTTTAATTCAATATCTTTACAAATAAATGAAATTTTGACACAGTTTATCTAATTAGAAATAGAAATGTTGGCAAAAGTTTTGATCGAAAGAAAATTTCACATAAATTTTCTAAATCGAAAATAAAATTTTGACAAAAATTTTCAAATTCCATATTTTTTTAATTTCAATAATTCTTTACAAATTAAATGAAATTTTGACAACAGTTTTTCTAATAGAAATAAAAAATGTTGGCAAGTTTTTGATCGAAAGAAAATTTTCACAAAATTTTCTATCGAAATAGTAATTTTTGACAAATTTTTATAGAAATGAAATTGTTACAAAATTTGCTATAGGAAATAAATTTTTGTCTATAGAAATATAAATTTGGACAATATGCTTCTTTAAAAATAAAAATTGTGACTAATTTACTATAGAAATAATTGTGACAATAATTTTCTATATAAAGTAGAAATTATAAACAAATTTTCTATAGAAATAAAAATTTTGTAATCATTTTATTTCTATTGGAATAATTTTGTCAAAATTTATTTCTAAGAAAATTTTGTTATAATTTTATTTATATTAGAAAATATTGTCAACAAATTTTATTTCTATAGTAATTTAGTTCACAAATTTTTATTTTTAAAGAACATTTTGTCCAAATTTATTTCTAATAGACAAATAATTTTATTTCTTATAGCAATATTTTGTAACAATTTCATTCATAATAAAAAAATTTGTCAAATCTATTTCGACTTAGAAATTTTGTGAAATTTTCTTCTCGATCAAAAACTTGCCAACATTTTATTTCTATAAGAAATACTGTGTCAAAGATTCATTAGTTTGTAAAGATATGAATTAAAAAATTATGAAATTTGAAATTTGTCAAATTTTATTTCGATAGAAAATTTGTGAAAATTTTCTTTCGATCAAAACTTTGCCAACATTGTTATTTCTATAGAAAACTGTGTCAAAATTTTCATTATTGTAAAGATATTTGAATTAAAAATAATTGAATTGAAAATTTTGTCAAAAATTTTTATTTTGATAGAAAATTTGTCAAAATTGTATTTATAGAAAAATTTTTTTTATAATTTTATTTCTATACAAAATTTTGTCAAAAATTTTTATTCCTATTAGAAAAAAATTTTATAATTTTATTTCTATACAAAATTTTTCAACATTTATTTCTATAGAAAATTTTGTTAAAATTTTATTTCTGTCCAGAAAATTTTGTCACAATTATATTTCTATAGAAATTTTAAAAGTCACAATAAATTATTTTTAAAGAAAAATTTTGTCAAAATTTTAATTTCTATAGAAAGTTTGTCGAAAATTGTTATTTTCTATAGAAAATTGTTGCTCAAAAAATTTATTTTATAGAGCATTTTGTCCAAAAAAAGACAACACATTTTTTTTCAATTTTTTTTATTGTTTTGCCTTAGTTTCAATTTATTATTATTTTGATAATATTTAGTAGAGATACAAGAGTACAAAATATTTACTCCTAAAAATCCAATTCTGGATAGAGCGATCTCTATCCATAATTGGATTTTTCTGGCAAGCCTTTTAATAGAAGGCTTTCACATTTGTACATTTCTTAAGTAATCAAGCGAACTTAAAATAATTAATTTTAAATCGCATATAAATCTCTAAATACCTTTCCGCATCATATCATTTTACAAACCCACAAAAAGACCTATTCTTAATCTAAGATTTGTTAATAAATAATTTCTTTCATTTTATAAAAATCTCAATTTTTCCACCATTGAAAATGAATTTAGAATTTGTCCTAAGTGTAATTTTCCTCCCAAAAAGGGGAACCTAAAGCCAAATAAGATAATTAAATGTTAAAGATATTAAATTTCAAAAAATTGGTAAATTTTCGAACAATATAAACGTACACAATACATAATTTCATTATAAAGCATATACGATACTTTCATTTCTTTTCGCCTTTTTCCAACTGTGGCTTTTCTTTGAAAAGAACCCATTTGTTTTGGCAAAAAAAAATTTTATAGAATTCACAAAAGCTGACCAAACCGTCTTTCATGTCGTAATATTACATATTTTTGCTAAACGGTACGAAAAGACTGCAAAAAACTAAATCAACCACAAATGATCATTAAGGAAATATTCAACATTAGAGAAATAGACCACAAAGTACTTGGAAGTAATGGAACAACCAAGAAGGTGGTAAAATAATCAAAAGTAAGTAGATGTGGCTTGAAATGAATATCGGAAAGGGAATTTTACGATGAGAGATAAGGATAATATTGAAAGAATTCTCTGTCATGAATAGCAAGAAAAGAAATCTGTGTTATATACACTCAGAAAAAAGACGAGAAATATATCTTTTTGCGATATATTTGAATAAATATTATATAATACTTCATCTGTATGTGGTATATCCGAACGTGCTTCCATCAACCATGTTGCAGTCTAAATAGCTTTGCCAAAGTAAATTGAAACAAACATTAATTTCCTCCTGTTGGTTAGAGCTATACGTAGTTTAGTCCAATGCATAGTTTTAAGCTGAAATAAAAAAAAACAACAACAATGAAATAATCTAATTTTTCAAAAATAACCAAAATTTCTCTTCGCTGGTGGGTTGGTTCACTCTTTTTCAGTGTGCTGGTCATATTAATGAAAACCCCTTCGTTACTATTGCCATGAATTTCTCCTCCACTGTAAGCATAAGCCACTCTGGATTTGTGTAAAAATGTCATCAGCCTTACATGTTCATATATACCATGCACAATTTAATAATTCAACTCTCTCTCTCGTCCCTCTCTGTTCTTTCGATGGTAAAGGGATGCAAAAAATGTTGGTACAATTGTAGCTATTCACCACTATTGGAGGAATTGATACAATTCTCGCAATAAAAGGTAAAAGAAGAAAATTTTCGTATAGAAAAATTGACAAAATTTCTATAGAAATAAAAATTTTACAAAATTTTTCTATAAGAAATAAAAATTTTGGCAAACATTTCTATAGAAAAAAAAATTTTGACAAAATTGTTTCTATAGAAATAAAATGTTGACCCAAAAATTTCTATAGGAATAAAATTTTGGCAAAAGTTTTCTATAGAAATTAAATTTGACAAAAGGTTTCTATAGAAATAAAATTTTGGCAACATTTTCTTAGTAATTAGTAATTTTGACCCAAAATTGCATTTAAAAAATAAAATTTTGACAAAATTTCTATAGAAATTTGACAAAAATTTTCTATAGAAATTTTTTGAACAAAATTTTTATAGAAATACTAATTTTGACAATATTTTCCTATAAAATAAAATTTTAATAAAAATATTCTATAGAAATACAAATTTGACCCAATTTCTATAGAAATGAATTTTGAACACAATTTCCTATAGAGATAAATTGGACAAAAATTTCTATTAGAAGTAACATTGTCGACAAAAATTTTTCTATAAAAATAAAAATTGTGACAAAACTTTCTAGTAAAAATAAAATGTTAACAAATTTTCTATAGAAAGAAAATTTTCGACAAATTTTCTGTAGAAGTACATTTCGAACAAATTTCTATAAACATAAAATTTTGACAATAGTTCTATAAAAATAAAAAAATTTTGGCAAAAAAATGTTCGATAAAAATAAATTTGACAAAAATTTTCTATAGAAAATAAAATTTTGACATATGTTTCTATAGAAATAAAATTTTTGGCAAAATTTCATAGAAATGGCAAATTTTGACAAAAATTTTCTATAGAAATAAAAATTTTGAAAAAATTCTATGGAAATAAATTTGACAATTTCTATAGAAATAAAATTTTGAAAAAATTTTTCTATGGAAATAAATTTTGAACAAAATTTCTATAGAAATAAAATGTTGACAAAATTTTCTATAGAAGTAAAATTTTGACAAAATTTTTCTATAAGAAATAAAGATTTTGACAAATTTTCTAATAAGAAATAATCTTGGAAAATTTTCTATAGTAATAAGAAAATTCGACAAAATTTACTATAGAAATGAAATTTTGGCAAAATTTTAATAGAAAAAAAATTAACAAAATTTTCTATGGAATAAAATTTGACAAAATTTTCATATCTAAAATAAAATTTTGACAACATTTTCTATAAAAGATAAAAAATTTTGACAATATTTTCAAATAGAGAATAAATTTTGGGCAAAATTTTTCTATAGAAAAATGGCATTTGACAAAGTTTCTGATAGAGAATAAAATTTTGATCAAACTTTATATAGAAAATAAAATTTTGGTCAAATTTTCTATAGAAATAAAATTTTGAGAAGATTCCTATAGAGATAAATTTGGACAAAATTCCATAGAAATTATATTTTGAACAAAATTTTCTATAGAAATAAAATTTTGACCAAAATGAGCTATAGAAATAAAATTTTGAGTATCCCAATTTTCTATAGAAATGAAAATTGACCAAAAATTTTTCTATAGAAAATAAAAAATGTTGACAAAATTTTCTATAGAAATAAAATTTTTGACAAAGATTTTCTATAGAATATAAAAATTTTTGACAAGAATTTCCCATAGAAATAAAAAATGTTTATAAAATTTCCCATAAAATATTAAATTTGACGAAATTTTCCATAGAAATAAAATTTAATAAAAATTTTTCCATAGAAATAAAAATTTTGACAAAATTTAAGATAGAAATAAAATTTTGAAAAATTCATAATAGAAACAAAATTTGAACAAAATTTCTTTAAAGAAATAAAATTCTAACAAAATTTTTTATGTAGAAATACAATTTTACAAAATTTCTATAGAAATAAAATTTTGACAAAAATTTCTATAGAAATAAAATTTTGGCAAAAATTTTTCTAATAGATAATTTTGACCAAAGATTTGCTTTAAAGATAAATTTGACAAAATTTTCTATGAAGAAATAAAATTTTGGCAAAGTTTTCTATAGAAATAAAAATTTTGACAATAATTTCCTATAGAGATAAATTTGACAAATTGGTCCGTAACGAAATTAAACTCTGACAAAAGTGTTTCTATAGAAATAAAATTTTGACAAAAACTTTCTCTAGAAATAAAATTTTTGGCAAATTTTCTATAGAAATAAAATTATGGCAAAATTTTCTATAAAATAAAATTTTGAGAAAATTTCTTAGAGATCAATTTTGACAAATTTTCCATAGAAGATTATATTTTGACAAAATGTTCTATAAGAAATAAAATTTTGAAAAATATTTTTATAGAACAACTTTTGACAAACTTTTCTATAGAAATAAAAATTTTTACAATGTTCTATAGAAATAAAATTTTACAAAAATTTTTCTATAGAAATAAAATTTTGACAACATTGTCCATAGAATAAAATGTTGACAAAATTTTCTATAATAATAAAATTTTAAAAAATTTTCTATCTACAAAAATAAAATTTGACAAAAAATTTCTAATAGATAAATAAAAATTTGACAAAATTACTATAGAATAAAAATTGCACAAATTTTCTATAAAAATAAAATTGTGAACACAATTTTCTACTAGAAATACAATTTTTGACAATTTTCTATAGAAATAAAATTTTGATCACACTTTTCTATAGAAATAAATTTAATAAAATTTTTCCATAGAAATAAAAATTTTGAACAAAATTTTTCTATAGAAATAAAAATTTTTGAACAAAATTTTCTATAGAAATAAAGATTTTGACGAAAATTTTCTGTAGAATTAAATTTTGACCAAAATTTTCTATAGAAATAAATTTTAAATAAAATGTCTATAGATGTAAATTTTTGACGAAAAAATTTATCTATTAGATTTAAATTTTTGACAAAATTTCGATAAAAATAAAATTTTGACAAAAAATTTTTCTAAATAAATAAAATTTTGACAATATTTCTATAGAAATTAAAATTGGCAAAAATTTTTCATAGAAATTGGCATTGACAAAATTTTCTATAGAAATAAAATTTTGAAAAAATTCTATGAAATAAGAAAAATTTGACAAAATTTTCTATAGGAAATAAAATTTTTGAAAATAATTTTTCTATGGAAATAAAATTTTGACAAAGAATTTTCTAATAGAAATAAAATGTTACAAAATTTTCTATAGAAGTAAAATTTTGAACAAATTTCCTATAGAAATAAATTTTGACAAATTTTCTATAGAAATAAAAATTCTGGCAAATTTCTATAGTAATAGAAATTCGACAAAATATTTCTATAGAATATGAAAATTTGGCAAAAATTTTTAATAGAAAAAAAAATTAACAGAAAATTTTCTAGGAAATAACTTTGAACAAAATTTTCTCTTCTCTTAGAATCTAAAATAATTTTGAAACAAATTTTCTATAAAATAAAATTTTTGACAATATTTTCAATAGAAATAATAAATTTTGGCAAAAATTTTCTATAGAAATGTGCATTTTGACCAAAATTTCTATAGAAATAAAAATTTTGACAAAACTTTATATAGAAATAAAATTTTGCCAAATTTCTATAGAAAATAAAATTTTTTGGAAGATTCCTATAGAGATAAATTTGGACAAAATTTTCCATAGAAATTATATTTTGACAAAATTTTCTATAGAAATAAAATTTTGACCAAATGTACTATAGAAATAAAATTTTGACAACATTTTCTATAGAAATAAAATTTTGACAAAATTTCTATAGAAATAAAATTTGACAAAATTTTCTATAGAAAAAATTTGACAAAAATTTTCTATAGAAATAAGAAAATTTGACATAAAATTATTCCATAGAAATAAAAATTTTTATAAGATTTCCATAAAAAAATATAAATTTTGACGTAATTGTTCACATAGAGAATAAATTTTAATAAAATTTCCATAGAAATAAAATTTTGGACAAAATTTCGATAGAAATAAAATTTTGATAAAAATTTCCTATAGAAACAAGATTTTGACAAAAATTTTCTTTAAGAAATAAAATTTTAACAAAAATTTTTTGTAGAAATACAATTTTGATCAAATTTTCTATAGAAATAATAATTTTTGCCAAAAATTTTCTATAAGAAATATAAATTTGGCAAAATTTCTTATAGTAATAAAGATTTTGACCAAATTGCTTTAAAGATAAAATTTGACAATTTTCTAAGAAATAAAATTTTGACAAAATTTCTATAGAGATAAATTTGGACAAAATTGTCCATAAAAATTAAACTCTGAACAAAAGTTTTATAGAAAGTAAAAGTTTGAGCAAACTTTCTCTAGAAAATAAAATTTTGGCAAAATTTTCTATAGAAAAAGAAAATTATGGAAAATTTTCTATAGAAATAAATATTTTTGAGAAAATTTCTTAGAGATAAATTTGGACAAATTTTTCCATAGAATTATATTTTGACAAATGTTCTATAAAGAATAAAATGTTGACAAAATTTTTATAGCGAAACAACAATTTTGACAAACTTTTCTATAGAAATAAAATTTTTACAAAATGTCATAGAATAAAATTTTTAGCAAAATTTTCTAAATAGAAATTAAAATTTTGAACAATTTTCGCATAGAGAACAAATGTTGGACAAAATTTTATAATAATAATAATTTTGAAACAAAATTTCTATATTAAGATAAAATTTTGACATCTATAGAATAAATTGCAAATGACTAATAGAAATAAAAAATTTGACAAACATTTTCTATAGAAAATAAAAATTTGACACAATTTCTATAAACCATTGACATTATGAAATAAAATTGAGAACTTTTTAAGAATAAATTTTATAGAAATAAAATTTTGACAAAATTTTCTATAGAAATAACAAATTTGCAAATGATTTTTTTTTTTTTTTTTTTTTTTTTTTTTCTAAAAAATAATTTTCAAAGTCGAGAATATGAAATTCGTATAGAATTAAATTTTAATAAAATTGTCAAGGAATCAAAAATTACATAGTTAAAATTTTGACATTTATAGAAATTATTTTTACATTCGATAGAAATAAAATTTTAACAATTTTAAAAAAATTTGCAATTTTCTAAGAAATTGACAAATTACTAGAAATAAAATTTTGAACAAAATTTTCTATAGAAATAAAATTTTAAAAAAATTTTCTATGCAAATAAAATTTTAACAAAATTTTCTATACAAATTAAATTTTAACAAAATTTTCTATAGAAATAAAATTTTGACAAAATTTTCTGTAGAAATAAAATTTTGACAAAATTTTCTATAGAAATAAAATTTTAACAAAATTTTCTATAAAAATAAAATTATGATTATAATTATTTTATTCAATTATTTTATTTTATATATTTAATTCAATTATTTTTGAAATTTGGTACAATTTGGGCTTAAAAAGTACACTATTTTATTCTCTTTGATACAATTTAAAAATTTGACTTGTCATCCCTGAATGGGAATGATAAAGATTTTGAGATTTACCCGACGCATCCACTCTCTCTATCTCCCTTTTATATCAAATACCAAATGATTAACAAAGCGCCTAACGTTGATTCTATGGCTATAAATGAATCAAGGCTAGATAAATGGATGAACGAATGAATGAATATTAATAAAAATGTAAAACAACTCATTGGAAAATCAAATAAATTAAACATTTATTAAAAACCGCAAATCTAACCATGATTCTTAATGTAGGCAACATAGCAGCAGCCGCGGCAGGCATTCTAAGCACTTTTGGCATCCAACAATTTATTAATTATGTTAGTACAATCCAAACATTTACAATAATTTAAGTGGCTATGCATGTAAATTAGAATCGGGTTTTGTGGATAAGAAAAATGTGTTTAAGTGTGTGTTGTATTTGAAATGTCGGTGGGTATGATGTGTGTGTGCAAAAACTAAAGCATTTTATATAAATGAAGTTGATATATAAACAACAAATAAATATCAAGATCTTGGCCACACACCAAACACACCCGTGTATCTATATCTCTACTCACTTTCTTAAGTCAAGCTAAAACACAAACAATAGGGACAATGAATATTCGCATATTATAGGATATTGCTTTCTCTTCACATCTCAGAGAGATGTGGTGATGTGAGAGCATGTATAGATGTGCTCTTTAAGTGTATGTTTTGAATGTATGTAATTTTGTTTTTTTTTTGGAAATGCCTACTTCATTTCGATATTGAATAACGTAATGAAATACACACAATCAAGTGGTCACAATTACAATTATAAGTTGTGTATTTGTGTGTGGACATAATGTGGTATGTAATATGTTTGTATGTGTATTAACCTATATACAATATATTACATATTTGTGTTAAATATCTAAGATAAATCTGTTCCGAGTTTCATGGCTAAGATAATAAACAAATATTACCATAAATATGCATAGGCCAAGGATGTAAAAGATTTCGTAAGATACGATATACACATATATGGGGCATTTCACATCAATTAAAAGTCCAAATGAAACTAAATTAAAAACTTGGGATAGGTTATTGTAGTCCTGGAAATCCCTGTATGAAAAACAAATAGTTATAGAATAAAAATGAAATAAACTAAATTCTAAGGATTAGATATTTAAGTCTCTACATCCAATTCGAAGAAAGCGAGCCTAACTTGAATGAATCCAGAGGGAAGTAAAAGGGGGTGATACGGTCCATAAATGTTGGTCAATGGAAAACGCGTGTAAATCGGTGAAATCGTTTATTTAAAAAATCAAATTAAATTTCTTTTTCAAGTTCAATTAGTATAAAATTCAGGAAAAATATTCAGTTAGGCTTTCGCTTTTCACAAATCCGAATAGCCGGGCCTCACGCTTGACACCTGCCATCAGATTTTGTATAGCCACCTTGTCCACCTTCTTCGCCGCAGAAAGCCAGTTTGCCTTGAACTGCTGCTCGTCTTTAGCAGTTTTTTTGTCTTCTTTAGGTTCCGCTTGACAATAGCCCAGTATTTCTCAATTGGACGGAGCTCTGGCGTGTTGGGAGGGTTCTTGTCTTTGGGAACCACCTGCACGTTGTTGCCGCGTACCACTCCATGGCCTTTTAACGTAATGGTAAGATGCCAAATCCGGCCAAAACAGTACGTACAACAGTGTTTCTTCAGGAAAGGCAGCAGACGTTTATTCAAACACTCTTTCACGTAAATTTCTTGGTTGACAGTCCCGGAAGCTATGAAAATGCTGCTTTTCAAGCCACAGGTACAGATGGCTTGCCAAACCAGATATTTCTTTGCGAACTTTGACAGTTTTATGTGATTGAAAATATCTCCTGTCCCGGAAGCTGCTTCTAGTCGCCTTTGACGTAGGTTTCGTCGTCCATTACCATGCTGTCAAACTTCGTCAGCATCGTCGTGTATCTGCTACCTTTCCCCTTCCTTTTGCCGTATAAAACTCCTGTCCCGGAAGCTGCTTGTAGTCGGCTTTGACGTAGGTTTCGTCGTCCATTACCACGCAGTCAAACTTCGTCAGCATCGTCGTGTACAGCCTCCGGGATCGCGCTTTGCCGTCGTATTTTGTTTATCATCGGATTTGGAGTCACTACCTCCTTGTAAGTCGATAGTCCGGCTCGTTTTTTGGCTCGATGCACGATGTAGACGATACACCCAGCTTATTTGCGGCATTTCGAGAGAGAGGTTTAGGGTTCACATTGAAACTACGGCAACTCTCTTGTCGTCTCAGGCGACTTCTCGGTTTTCGATTTCCCCCCGATCCAGACTTCCTGGCTGTCAACAAACCGTTCCCCAAACACGTTTAATTACATCTGTAATGGTTGATTTGGCAACTTTAGCGATTTTGCCAGCTTTGCGTGCGAGTAGCTCGATTTTTCGCGATGCGCGAGCAAAATTTTGATACGCTTGCTCTCTTGCTTGGACGGCATTTTGACAACTGAAGAGTGAATTCAAAATCAAAAATAGGACCAACATTCTACACACACACACCTTCAAAATGAGGGGTGTTCAGGTTTTTTAAATGCAAAATTGAAAGAAATACGTCAAGTTTATATTGACCAAATTTTGACCGTATCACCCTTTAGGTATTAAGTCTGTTACTACTGCAAGAAAACGCGAAGAAATGCCTTGCGTGATATGAGGCGAACATCCGCAATTTGGACAGACATCTGTTCAAATACCTGAATATGTCAAGATCTTAGCTGATATAGCAAACGACTCTCGTCATCTGTTGGTGGATGGTGGTTTTCCCAACCACTGTACTGAAAACCTATTGCTTCCTGAACCGCAGCCCTCCTAATGTCCTCAATCAACGAGCAATGGTTCACAGCGTTACCCCAAATTAAGGATTTTTCTTCGAGAAATGAGGACGACATTTTTGACTTGGAGACTTGGGGATTTGATGTGGGGATTTTTAGATAATTTGGGATTTGGGGTGGATTTTTGAAAAATCCGCGATAATAAATAACTTGATGTGTATACCCCCCACCATAGGGTGGCGGTATATTAAACTTGTCATTCGTTTGAACATCGAAATATTACTCTAAGACCCCATAAAGTATATATATTCTGGTCGTGGTGAAACTCTGAGTCGATCTAGATTCGGTCCGTCTGTTGAAATCACACTAACTTCGGAACGAAACAAGCTATGGACTTGAAACTTAACATAAGTAGTTGTTATTGATGTAGGTCGGATGGTATTGCAAGTTGGCCCATATTGCGACCACTTTAACATAAAGCCCCAGTATAAACCAACACCTAGATTTGGCCTGCGGAGCCTCTTGGAGGAGCAAAATTCATTCGATTCGGTTGAAATTTGGTATGTGGTGTTAGTATATGTACATATATAACCATATAGCCCCCATAATATAATTATATATAGCCCAATATAAACCAACACCTAGATGTTTGGCTGCGGAAGCCTCTCGAGGAGCAAAATTTCATTCCATCCGGTTGAAATTTGGTACGTGATGTTAGTACATGGTTCTGCAACAATCGATACAAAGAATTGGTCCCATATCGGTCAAATAGGTATAAAATACCTCTATATAAACCGATACCCCAGATTTGATCTCCGAAGCCTATTGGAGAAGCAAAACTTATCCGATCCAGTTGAAATTGGTACGTGATGTTAGTATATGGCTGCAACAATCAACAAGGAATTTATT
>PGFW01022192.1:0-11382 GCA_003123925.1 Haematobia irritans
GAGTTGGGTTGACCGACGGAAAACATCAAAAAAATCACAAAAATGATTTTGGAGATGGACCGAAAATGAAGTTCGATCTTGAGATAGCAGGAGGCCGTAAGATATCAAGTAAGACGGGTGGTGGGGTCGAGTATCGTAATCAACGTATTTGGATAGTCGCGGGAGAGCTGCCTGCTGCAAAACGTGGGTGCCGGCGCGGAGCTTCACATTTGGACCAACAGAACAACACAGACGGTGTGTGGATGATGTGAGCGCGGCTCGTTTGCAGCCTGGTGGGTGACACCCTCGGTAAGTCGGTGGGTGGGGCGGAACACCCGAGTTCGTCCGCGAGTGATGTGACAATGGAGGAAACCCGATGGCGGTCCGGAGTTCAGGCTGCACACGTCCTTGAGTGGCCGAATCGGAACGAGGCTCGGCTTGAGTGGGACGAGGGCGGCCGCGTGGAACCGTCTCCGAGAAGCGTGGGAGAAGGATAAAACTGCGCTGGGCGCAAAGTAGGACTGGCTCGTTGTGTTTCGGACCTCACGATGTGTGCAGGGTGAATTCGGGAGAGTGTTTCAGCGTGGCCACTTGGTGCACATTCATCGACGGCAAAAGGACTCGGGTGGGGGGGCGGTATTCCCACGAGGTTAACACTGAGGCAAGAGCAGCGCCAGCAAGTCAGTCAAGCAGCGTTGTTGTTTGGTCAAATGCTGAGCTCGCGCGCACCCCTCATTGTTGCACAGAGCTTGCCGCATACTCAAATATTTGATTGAGATGGATATGGACCAACACTTCCTCTCTGATATCCTTAAGGGCCTCTGCTATCTCGATCAACTGCGATGGTTGACTGGTCATTCAAAATCATTTCTGTGAGTTTTTTTGATTGTTTGCGTGGGGAACCACCTCTATCGGGCGCGCTCCACTGGCCGGTGTGTAGCCGTCCTTCCGGCTGCGTCGATTTCACTACGCTTGAATTTGTTGGCGAGTACCAAAGTCAATTATTGGTTGATTACCTGGGGGCAGAGTCCGGAAACTCCATTATCAAGCCAAAGCTTTTTGCTTTCCACGTAGGTTTTTTTCCCTTTCAGAAAAACAGTATTTTATCAAAACACGAAATTCCTTTTTTTCCAATTTTTTTCACAATAACAAAGGTTGCTTCACAAAAGACGCTCTATCTCACAAACTAATTACTTACAGACGTCAGATTTTGATCATTTTGAAGGTTGGTGCGTATATAAAATTAAATATGCCATTAATACTAGCGACGCCATCTAGTGTGTCAGGACCGGGGGCTTATCAAGCCAACCGTTTATATACTTACACCAATGGTACCAAATTTCAGCCAGATCGGATGACATATGTACGCTAAAGTGGACCGATTGATGGGCCATTTGCTAATACACCGACCTACAGTCAAGTGAACAGACGTGGAACAGTAATTGGTGCAAGTTTCAATCGAGTAGCTTGTGTTCGTTCGAATATTTAGCATGATGGTTCAACAGAGAAGATCGACAGGAGACATTGCTCTTTTTAAAGAGCACATGGCTGCTCTTTTTTTACAACATGTGCTCTTAAAACAAATAGGCCTAAAAGATCACGCAAAGCTGCTCTATTTTTTAGTTTAAGTGCCTCTTTTTTGTGCTCTTGTTATGCGACACAACGAAATACTTACTCCATCGCGATTCAATAAATGTTTACAAGTAAAAGACTGAACATACTGTAAATGTCACACTATGAGATTTTTCCTACCCGGTTATTTTCTAATTAAATAGCGTTGTTACGTTTATGCAGAGTCGAAGGAAGGAGCACGCGATGTTGCCTCTTCACTTTGTACTCTATTTCGTAAATATAAACAAAACTTCTTTCAGATAACATGGCTACAAAGTATTGTAAGAACAATTAGCTTGGTTGACAAGTGGGTTATTTATGTTATGTTATGAACCTTTTTGTTATGTTTAACATTGAATATATTTCAATAAATTGGAATAAATGTTTTTATTTTATTTTGGAAAAAGTGTGCTCTCTTTTTTCGTTATGTGCTCTTTTTATTAAGGCTGATGTGCTCTTTTTGCCTCTCCTCAAAAGTCTAGCGATCCCTAGGCTAGAGCGACTCAGAATTTTCACCACGAGCCATCCTATGGGGGAAGGGTATCAAAATAAGGGGTGAGTTAGAAAACGGCATGGATACATATATTATGGGAGGTAAATCTAAATTGTCAGACCGATTATGGATGGTATTTTGGGGGTTTGGTTGGAGTACCATAGAAGAGGGTTAGCGTTGTGCCCTAAATATCAGTTTTAGATCTGTTAATAAGAAAAAAGCCAATGTGTTAAAAATTTCGAAAAATCGCGGCGAGTACATTAGTATTATAAGGGAGGCTATATCTAAATCTGAACCGATTTTTGATTATTGTTGTACACATATAGTTAGTACTAGCTAGACGATAGAGTAACGCCAACTTTGAGTAGGAGGTCGGTTGATATGATAAATAAGAGGTTTATGGCCAAATTTTCAAAGGCGGATATAGGTATGGGAGCTTGGTATCTAAATCTGAACCGATTCAGGATATTATTATTTTGCAGACTTGGGTTTATATTACAGAAGATTACTTTGTGCTAAATTTGAGTAATATCGCGTTAAATAAACGAGGGTCGGACTATGGCTTCAAAAAAGTTGTATTATTTAGGGGATATTGTTGAAAATCGGGGCAGTGCAAGATATATATGGGAATCTATAGTCTAAATCTGAACCGATTTCGATGATTTTTTACACATATAGTTAGTACTATTGAAAATTAGATTTAGTCAGCTGTGATAAATAGAAATTTTATGGCCAAATTTGTCATAAAATACGTCTACATTTATAATTTGATGGAAATCCAATAAAAACTAGGGTTTCTGGAAGCCCAAGAAGTCATATCGTGAGGTCGGCCTATATGAGCGCTATACCAAACCGTGGACCGATACACACCTTGTTCAGCACAGCTATTGGTCTCCATTGGCTATTGATGGTCCTATATATACTTTTCTTCAAAACAAACTTCTTTACAGCGAAAAACAAATGGTAAACCATGGGAATGACAAAGTTTATATATCTCCTATCCTATGGTGGATGGTATTAAAAAGTTTTTCTAAGCGTATTATTTAAATATTTTAATCGTAAACTTACACCATTTTTTACTCCAGGAACTTCTTGTGTGTTCTCTCTTTAGGGCTCTAATTGGATTATAGTAAATATACATACAACATTCGTATACATTCTTCCTTCTTTTTAGTAATCCATGGATTACATAGTCTGTGGTGTTGGATTACAACAAATGTAAATCAATTTTAAATGTCTATGACATAGAAAAGCTGGGACTCATACTGTGCTTTAAAGCATTGTTGATTTTTTCCAATTGTTCCAATTAATTCAATATTGTAGTCAGTCATATGAAATCATTCAATCACATTGACAATGCATTTACATCTCGATGCAAGATTTATGGAAGGCTCACAAATTTATTGTGTAGGGAATTCCACACTGAAAGAAGAGTTTGTTTTATTTCCCTGAGGAACGAAGTTTTTGGACAAGCAAAGTTTTTTCTTTTGACGTAAAAGAATTTTCTNTAGTATCAATTAATTTTTTAATTGGATCAATTAAAAATATTTCTTTTTTGGTGTATCATAAATTTGAATTTGTTTGGCCTAAAAGAAAATAATTTATAAGTAAGAGGAATTTCATTTGTCTAAAATTTCGTTCGTGAGGAAAGTATTTTTTCTTTGGCTGCATATTGCATTCTGGGATTTATCGATCGATACTTACATGTTTTTTAAGCCTAAAAAATAAATTCAAACCGTATATATGTTCATTTCATATGTAACTTGATATTATTTTATTTAACAATTTGCATAAATACATATTACCCTTTTATTTTCTCATTGTTTACAATTAAAATATATATTTTTAGCATCCAATGTTTTATTTTATTATTTTTTTTTTCTTTATTAACTATGCATTTGAATCCTTTGGTGTTCCAATTGAGAATAAATATAATTCCTTGAAAGAAAAAAAATTAAATAAATAAAACCAAAACAATAATAAAATATAGGAAAAATATGAAATTTTATATAAGAACCCAAAATCTGTGTATTTTTTTTTTAGATTAACAATGATAGATTCTAAAATTCCAAATTAAACACACAAAAAAATTGTTTCTGATTCTGAGTGAGAGAGATAATTTATGATCGGAGCTTAGTCCATTCTAAGCCGGTAACTCGCCGAGGCGGGAGGCAAATATTAGACTGCGCTCAGCAGCTGCGGCGCCGGAGGCGTATTATAATGGTTTGAGGTGTTGAAAAGATGGAGTCTGGCCGTGAGTGTGCTCTCACTGGTTATTACTATAGACGGAATGGTCAGAGTAAAGACCAGACTTTTAGAGGAATTCGGGTTGATAAATAAGTAGTGTATGGCCCCCAAGTGATATTTTCAATGTGAAACAGCAGACCAGGATGAGTGGATGGGAATGCATATTATCTAAATCTGAACCCGATTCAAGATTATAATGGGTTTTGGCAGACTGTTGTTTTTTATACAGAGATTACGATGTGTGCGTGAAGAGTTCGAGTAATATGCGGTTCAATAAATCGAGGCCCACCTATGGCTCATAAGAAAGGGTTTAGTTAGTGTAGAGGGTTATTTCTGTGGAAGCACCAAATCGGGCCGGATGCATATATATGGGATACTATGAGTTCTAAATCGAACCGATTCAGATGATTTTTTTACACTATATAGTTTAGTACATTTTGAAAATGTAGATTTAGTTCAGCTGGGTGACTAATAGTGAGGGAATTTTTAATGCCAAATTTTGTTCTCATGAATTAAATTAAACGGTCTAACAGTTTTATAATTTAATGAGAGAAAAATCCTCAATAAAAAAACTTAGCGTGTGTTCTGGGAAGAGCCAAAGAGAGTCAGTATAGAGGGTCGGCCTATTTATGAGCGCTATAATCACAAACCCCGTGGTATCCATACACGACCATCCGGTCGGCCTTGTTCCAGCACATGTCTCAGTATGGTTTGCCTGCTGTGTCCGAGTTCTCATTGACGGTAATTGGATGCGTTTCCCTATATAGTACCTTTCACGCTTCCAAGAACAACTTGTTACGAACAGAGCGACAAACACAGGATGGAACCCCGCATGGGATTACACACTGAAGTGTTAGTGTTCATTCTATCATATCTCTGCTATCCTATGGGAATGAGTATTAATGAAAATTTTCGTCTGACGGTAAAAGCGAATTATTTAAATAAGTTTAATCAGGTGAAGAAGTCTAATTTACAAACGAACCATTGTTTACCTCTACCAGAACTTCTTGTGTTTTCTCTCTTAGGCTCTAATGATTTATCAGTAAATAGTTTTACAAAAACATTCCTAGATAAATCTTACCATCTGCTTTAGTATCATTCTTCTTAGTAATTCATGGATTACTATCTGTGTGTTGGATTACAACAAATTAAATCTCAATTTAAATGTCTATGACATAAGAAAAGACTGGGACTCATACTGTGCTTTAAAGCCTTGTTGATTTTTCCAATGTTCAAGATTAAAATGCCAATAATTGTAGTCAGTCATATGAAATATCATGGTGCAATCAGCGATTGACAATGAGGACATTTACATCTTGCGATGCAAGATTTATGGAAAGGCTCACAAATTTTATTGTGTAGGGATTCACACCTGATAAGAAGAAGTTGTTTTATTTCCTCTGAGGAACGACAAAGTTTTTTGACAGGAGCAAAGTTTTGTCTTATTGACGTAAAAGAATTTTCTGAATGAATAGACAAAAGCGTTTGAAATCACATACTAAACAGAAAAAAAATTCACGAAAATTTTTTCAAATTAAACTCTTAAATTGAATTTTAAAATATTTCAATTCAAAATTTAATTTCATGATTCAACAAATTGTTTAATTGAAACAGAAATCAATCACACAAATTAAAAGTATTAACTACTATTATAATTGGACCAATTAATTTCGTGATTGAAGTCAAAAATATTTTTGTTTTGGTGTAATCATAAATATCATTTTAAGCACATGAAATCTTTGGCCTAACGACAATATTTTTTTCAGTGTATAAATGAGTTTAATTTTTACTTTTTCTTTAATTGTTACTTTCTTTTTCTTCTATTAGAAATAAAATTTTAAGAAAATTTTCTATTAGAAACAAAATTTTAAGAAAATTTTCTATACAAATAAAATTTTAAGAAAATTTTCTATAGAAATAAAATGTTAAGAAATGTTTCTATAGAAAAAAATTTTTAGAAAATTTTCTATAGAAATAAAATTTTTAGAAAATTTTCTATAGAAATAAAATTTTAGAATATTTTCTATTAGAAATAAAATTTTCTATAGAAATAAATAATTTTGACAAATTTTTCTATACAAATAAAATTTTGAGAAAATTTTCTATTAGAAATAAAATTTTAAGAAAATTTTCTATAGAAATAAAATTTTGAGAAAATTTTCTATACAAATAACATATTGACAAAATTTTCTATATAAATAAAATATTGAAAAAATTTTCTATACAAATAACATATTGACAAACATTTTCTATACAAATAAAATATTGAAAAAATTTTCTATATCAATAAAATAATTGACAAAATTTTCTCTAGAAAATAAAATTGGAGAATTTTTTCTATAGAAATAATATTTAAGAAAATTTCTATATTGAAATGAAAATTTTGAGAAAATGTATTTGAAGAAATATAAATTTTGAAAAAAAATTTCTAATAGAAATAAAATTTTGGCAAAATTTTCTATACAAAAAAAATTGACAAATTTTTCCATAGAAATAAAATTTTTAGAAAATTTTCTATAGAAATAAAATTTTAAGAAAATTTTCTATAGAACTAAAATTTTGAGACATTTTTCTATAGAAATAAAATTTTTAGAAAATTTTCTATAGAAATAAAATTTTTAGAAAATTTTCTATAGAAGTAAAATTTTGAGAAATTTTTCTATAGAAATAAAATTTTGACAAAAATTTGCTAAATACAAATGAAATTTTGACAAAATTTTCTATAGAAAAAAAAATTTTGAGAAATTTTCGATGAAATAAAACTTTAAGATAAATATTTCCGTATATAAAATAAATAATTTTGGGCAAAATTGTCTATACAAAAAAAATACAAAATTTTCTATTAGAAAAAAAATTTCAAGAAAAATTTTCTATACGAAATAAAAATTTTAAGAAAATTTTCTGATAGAAAATAAAATTTTCCATTCTTTTTGTTTTGTTATTGTGTTTGGTTTTGTTTCTTTAAGCATTGTTTGTTGTTTTTATATTGCAGCTTAAAACCATACATTTGACAAACTACAAGTTGTTATATGCTTAAACCAACAGAGGATAAAGAATGTTTGCACATTTATTTGGTGGCAATTTTATTTTGGGATGGACCGCCACGTTTCGAATTACCTACATTCCTCATCAGCAGCCTCCTATCTTGCAGCAGAAACTTATCAACAAATCTATCGGAATAAAATTCAGATGCAAGTTCATTAAACGCCAACAATGAACGGCGACACTTGAACCATCTCCACCGAAAATAAGGTTTCTGTATTAATATGCCGGCTATGGCCGAAATTAATTTGACAAACATTCTTTCCTCTGTTGGTATAAGCCACACTTGTATAAGATTCAATGTAATTGTGGTTTTTAAAAGCCTGGCAAAAGTAAAAAATAAAATTTTTGAGTAAAATCTTTCTATTTAGAAATAAAAATTTTAAGAAAAATTTTCTATAGCACCCAGAAAAAAAAGTGGCCTTGATATAACTAAAGGAAAAAAATTTTCGATCAAATATAGTTTTATCCATTTATTTCCATTAAGGTTAAAGAATTTGTTGTGAAAAAGTCAATAAAATTTACTCGTTTCAAGTAAAAATCCTAACTTAAGGCAGTTAGGAACTAAGTTCAATTACTAAAGAGAATCAGGCATGGAATTTACTCATACTATTTTTTCGCTGGTATAAGATTACTACTGAAAAAGAAATTTATTCACCGATATAACATATAGCATCTTCGTATAAAAAATAAAACGAAAACCTGGAAACTTGAGAAGAACGGCAAGATTGTGCCGTCAAATTAGTGAAAATTTATATTACTAAATAATTGTAATTGCGACCCCATCCTTATAATGAGAAACGTTTGAGTTTCATACAGTACGAAGCAACACTTGGCAATAGAAATAATAATTTTATTCATTTCGGTACTAAGAAGTAATGCACACCTCCTTTTACAAAAGCTTAAAGGAAATCCAACTTGTTAAGAATATAGGAAGATAAAATTTTAGAAATATTTTTCTATAGATAATATAAATGTTGAGAAATTTGTTTCTATAGAAATAAAATTTTAGAAAATTTTCTATACAAGATAAATGTATTTTGAGAAAGTTTCCTATTCAGAAATAAAATTTTAAAGAAAATTTTCTGTGATAGAAACTATAAAATGTGTTGGCGAAATTTTCTATACAATAAAATATGACAAAGAATTTGAAAACATTTCTATACAAATAAAATATGACAAAATGTTGTATACAAAATAGTAAAATTGTGGGAAAACACTTTGTCTTATAAAAAGTAAATTTTGAAAAATTTTTCTAATCTAAATTTTTTGAAATTTTCCTTTTTTTGGAAATTTCTTTAAATTTTTAAGAAATTTTCATAGAATAAAATTGAGAACATGATTATCACGATTTTCTTTCTATGTTAATTTGAGCCATTTTCTATCTAAAATTGACCATTTTATCACCTAGAAATAAACATGTTGAGAAAATTATTCTATAGAAATAAAATTTAAGAAAATTTTCTATAGAACTAAAAATTTTGAAGGCACATTTTCTCATAGAAAATAAAATTTATTTAAAACATTTCTATAAAAATAAAATTTTTTAGAAAAAATCTTTCCCCTACTAGAAGTACGAAATTGAGAATTGTTTCTATACGAAATAGTGAAAAATTTTGACAAAATTTGCTATACATAAGGAAATTTTTGACTAAAATTGTTCGTATAGAAAATAAATTTTGGGAAAAATTTCTATTCGAAACCCCCAAAAAGATAAATTTAAGAGAATATTTTCGTATTAGAAAAATATAAGAATTTTGCTAAAGATTTTCTATACGAACAAAAAATTTGGACGCAAAATTTTCCGATGAAGAAAGTAAAATTATTTTAGAAATTTTCTTATAAGAATAAATTTAAGAATTTGTCGACTAGAAACTAAAATTTAGAGAAAGTTTCTATTCAATCTAAATATTTTTGAGAAAACTTTTTCTATAACGAAATAAAGTTTTAGATAATTCTATAGAAATAAATTTGACAAAATTTTCTACTAGAAAAATGATCAAATTTTCTATCGGATAAATTTTAAGAAATTCTATTAGAGAATAAATTTTAAGAAAATTCTATAGAATAAAAATTTGCACAAAATTTTTTATAGAAAGTAAAATTTTAAGAAAATTTTCTGTCAGAAATAAGAATATTGACCAACAGATTTTCTATGAAACAGAAAATTTTGAAAAAATTGTCGTTAGTAGAATTAGACAATTTTGATGCAAGAACAATGAATGAAAATGTTCTATCAATATAAATTTTGGGAAATTTTTTCCCAAACAGAAATCAAATTTTGGGAAAAGTTCTAAAGGAAATAAAATTTATAAATATTCTATTTAAATGTTTAATAAAAATTCTGATTAGAGTATATTTTAAGAAATTCTATAGAAAATAAATTTGACAAAATTGCTATACAAATGAAATTTTAAGAGAAATTTCTTTTATAGAAATAAAATGTTGAAGTAAATGTTTCTATACAATACAAATTTTTAGCAAAAGTTTTCATATAGAGAATATAAATTTAAGGAAGAATTTTTATAGGAACCTGAAAATTTTGAGAAAATTTTCATAATAACAGAATAAAATTTTGAGAATATTTTCTAGTAGGAGAACTGAAAATTATAAGAAAAAAATTTTCTATGAAATTTCAGAAACTAATATTTTAAAAAATTTTCTACATAGAAATAGAATCATTTTGACAAAATTCTTATTAGTAAATTAAAATTTTTAAGAAAAATTTCCTATAGAGTAAAAATTTTGAGAATTTTTCTATTAGAAAATAAAATTTGTGAGGAAAATTTGTCCTATTAGAAATAAAATTAAGCAAATCTTTTTTATAGAAATAAAATTTGACAAATTTTGCACTACCAAATAAAATTTTGATAAAATTTTCTATAAGAAACTCGACAAATTTTTAAGAAAATTTTTGAGAAAATTGTCATCTATTTAGAATAATCAAATTTAAAGAAATTCATTCTATTAGAAATAAAAGTACAAGTGTACAGAGTTTTCTATTAGAATAAATAAATTTTTGAGATAATTTTCTCTTTAGAAATAAATTTTAAGAAATTTTCTTAAAAAAATAAAATATTGACAAAATTCTATAGAAATAAAATTCTGAGAAAATTTTTCTAAAGAAATAAATAAAATATTCAATTACAAAATTTAACTTGATTCGACACAAATTTTTTTAATTGAAACAGATATCAACCATCAAAAATAATAGTATCAATTAATTTTTTAATTAGATACATTAAAAATATTTCTTTTTGGTGTATCATAAATTTAAATTTGTTGTAGGCCTAAAAGAAAATAATTTATAAGTAAGAGGAATTTCTTGTCTAAAATTTCGTTTCGTGAGGAAAGTATTTTTTCTTTCGGCCGCATACTTGCTATTTCTGGATTATGATCGATACTTACATGTTTTTAAGCCTAAAAATAAATTCAACCTATATATTTCATTTCATATGTAACTTGATATTATTTTATTTAACAATTTGCATAAATACATATTACCCACTTTTATTTTTCTCATTGTTTACAATTAAAATCATATATTTTTAGCATCCAAGTGTTTTATTTTATTATTTTTTTTTCTTTATTATAACTATGCATTTGAATCTTTTGGCTGTTCCAATGTGAGAATTAAAATATAATCTTGAAAAAAAAAATAAATAAATAAAACCAAACACATATAAAATATAGGAAATAAATATGAAATTTTATATAAGAACCACCACAAATCTGTGTAATTTTTTTATTGATTAACAATAATAGATTCTAAAATTCCAAATTAACACACACAAAAATTGTTTTCTGCATTCTATAACGAAATTTAATGACGCTAATTAGATTTAATTGAAACTGTACTTCAACGCCAGTAAGCCAATTAAAAAATCCAATTGATCGAGAAATACTTAGAAAGAATAATGAAATAAAAGATATTAAATTGATCAATTAAAAACAATTATGCTTGATAATTAATTATGTTTGATATGATATTTGTTTCAGATTAAAAAAAT
>PGFW01022199.1:0-18220 GCA_003123925.1 Haematobia irritans
GAGAGAGAAGATCTAGAGGAAGCCAAAGGGGAAAAAATACTGGGGGCCGCCATGGTGGAACTACGGAGCTTAGGTAAATATGAGGAAATCCTGCAGAAGACTCATTAACAAAGGCAACAGCCAAAGAGCTCCGCGAAGGATTGGGACACTTACAAAGATGAATCTGTAGAGCATATAACGAGAACTGAGAAGGTCTCACAACAAAACTCGTTGGAGCATTACTGTAGCAGTATTGATAATAACGTTCAGGCTTCCAGACCTACGGAAGGGTACTAGCATCCACTAACAATCCGATTCCAGGTTTCATATAAAACATCGGAGGGAATTGGAAGCAACGTCCAGTGAGGAGACAGCTTGGAGTAGCTTTTTGGACCACACACTTCCCTGGAAATCAGACAGTAACAGAGGCTCAGCGATCATTTCCTATTCGAGAATTTGGTCGGAATGTAAGAAAAAATGGGGCATTTAAATAACTTTGGGCATTCAAATCCCCGACTGATGGAATTACTCCGGCGGAAATTACAAGGGGGTGATATATAAAATGATGTGTAAACTTAGCAATATCCTCCAGAAAGGTGGAGTGGAAACAAAGTTCCGTCTCATACCTAAAGCAGGAAAAGCCCTCACACTCGCAGTGGTCGAAGGATTTCCGACAGCAAAATGTCAGCTTATCCTCATTCGCTACTCTAAGACGCCTGGAGAGGATGATGAGACATGTATCCTTAGAACTAGCGTGGGTTCAAGTTTGGCTCATCAACGACAGCATGCATACTCGAAGGGCAAGGTCTAACTGAGACCGCATTGCAATGAACTATCCAGGCTTTATTGAGAGCTCACTATCTGTCAAAAGAATACACAATCGTGGCGTTTCTATGACATCGAAGGGGTGTTCAACCAATTGTCCCATACCGAGCTCTGATATTAAATGGACCTGACAGCTTCTGAATGTTGATCCAGGTAATATCTTTAGGCTGTTAGACGAGACGTCTAATAAAGAGAGTATTTCAGCCACACTAGGGCAAGCAAACAATAACAAAGGTATGTGAATCAGAGGCACTGCCCAAGGAGGAAGTCCTATGACCTCTTCTTTGGAGATGTTGCGTATAACAACCTTCTTGTTTTCCCTAGAAAAAGACAGGATAAAAAGTGTTAGCATACGCAGATGATGTGGCCCGTGAGCAGTCAGGGGAATTCCCATCCCACAAATCAGAGATATTAAGCGAGAGCTCTCACGATAACTGAGAATGGCGAAAGATAAATGTCTTGGTGTAAATCAGCAAAGACAGGAGGTCCGCGTTGCAACTAGTTTATGTACTGCAAAGATCGAAAACCCCACGGTTAGGGCCCATTTCCTAGGGGTAACTGAAATTTCCCGTTTTGGTGAGTGTGCAAAACCTTGGCGTTATTTTTGGACGTACGGTTTGGCGAGCTATCGCGTGGTCGGAAAAATGTACGGTCACAGTTCGGGCTCCTCAAAGTAATGCCGAGATGTTGCCTAACGTAGTGGATTGACACACCCTGGCAAAACCGCTTGTTCGACAAAAAGTTGTGAAACTCTAATTCCCAACAGTGAGGCGTTGTTTACAACAGACCCGGGGAATAAAAGATATATAGATTTCTATACTGATGGCTCCAAAATTTGAATGGACAAGTGGCTTGAGAGTAAATTCTAAAGATCTGGAAATTCGAATATCGAAAACAGATTTACCTAAATCACTGTAGTGTTTCTCAGGCTGAAATATTGGCCAATAAGAGACGTATTGGTGAATTGGCTGAGAAGTAATAGTTACAACAAAAGTATTGGCATTAATATATATTCTCAAGACAGTCACCGCTATAAAATCTTGGAGCTTTGCGTGTTCCTTTAACTCGTGTCAATAGACTCGCCGCAAAATCTCTCAACGAGATGGCTGAGGCATAACACAGTATTCACCTACATAGGGTGCCTGGCCCATAGGAACAATAGCGGGGAACTGCGCAGATCGTGTTAGCAAAGGCTAGGAACTACCTTACATATTCCCAGGGGAACTAGAATCTGGTTGGTATGAGCCTCTGGCGCCCCTGGCAACGTTCTTAAGCTACTCGCGTGAGAAGGCTGTTATGATGGTCAATTTCGATGGAGAATTGGCAAGTTAACGACACCAGCAAAATACTGGCCGCTCAGTTTAAACTTAAAACCGACACACTAATATGCTACGTGTTTCTCAAGGGCGTCAGATAGCACTCCTGATATCTGCTATACACGGGTCCTGCCTGATAGTCGAATTTGCAAAAACTATAGGTCGAAAGTATATAAATAATATCTGTATAAAGCCTGTCATGATGTGGAAGGAATAAGGAATCAATTAAAACACCTCTTGCGTGTGAGTGTCCTCTTTTTTGTGTAAGGCGTAGAAGCGAATTTAGGAAGCATAATAGCTTTATGATTATTGCTGCGCCGATGTATTGGTATTGGAGCAATCTGGTTGGTTCCACAAAGTAAATAATGAGAAGTCAAGATGGTTAAGACTAAGAAGTGCCCATAATGTAAAGGTACTTTTTAGTTAAATTGGTATCTAGACTGAATGTAAGTGATCTGAAATTTAATACGGCTGCCAACTGTTAACGCTAACCTAACCTAACCTAGGTGGCTTTGCGGACGCACGGAAATTCTTGCTAAAGTACCACTCTAAATATGGGATTCGAAAATTCACGCTTTTTTTTAAAAACATGACGGATCGTCTAAGTAGCCAAGACGCATGACCAGACCACCTTGGGAAAATTTTGTCCATTTTTTTAACCCTAACACATTCGTTGTGCGGTGGCGTTGCATGACGCAAAGCGCATAAACAAACAAACTCGTAGAGGGGTCCTACCAGCACCGTAAAGCTGTGAGGTTTGGACCGTTCATCTCAAGCGACTCTGCCAGTATGCGTCCTTGGAGGTCATGTTTTGTGACTATATGCTTTGGCAGCTCATAACAAAAATGCCCTCTATTGACGGCAGAGGGTAATGCATCTTTCTTCGTTACTTGGTTTACTCTCCAGGCATCTAGGCAAAGTACCACCTTATTAGGCTTAACTACCGACCTGATCGGAGAGCTCCAAGACGAAGAAGATTGCTCGATAACCCCAAGAGATAGCATACGATCTACCCCAAGAGATAGCATGCGATCTACCTTGTACATAAGTTTTTCCATCCCCGGGGAGGCGGTGTAAAACCTTTTTTGTTATCGGGGTAGCTCCATTCACATCAATATTGTGCCGAATTAGATCGGTTCGACCAAGACCCTACTTTTCAAAATTTTGAAACATAGCCTTGACCGTCTCTAGTTGTTGTTGTTGCATAGAAGTAAGCTTGTAGAAAGTTTCATAATGCTCATCCGATTCCACATTTTCTAAGTCCAGATTTTGTAATGAATTGAAATCAATGGAAATATCTGGGTTATGGTTGGCAATTAGATCGACCGAATCCAATACATTTGGAAATATCTGAAAGCATATACAAAAATCTACTCCCAAGGTTAATCTATGCGCTACACCCAGAAAAAAGTGCCTTCGAAACTAAAGGCCTATAGCTAACAATCTCCCCCAGGCAATACCGTCTCCAGCCACTAAAATACCAGAGTGCTTCTGAAAGGCATCATATACACCTCTATCATTGTAACTCGACTTATTCGTAGACTGACCCACACACAAAGCACTTGGAAAATTAGCCACTTTTTGCTTTACAAGGCAACCCAACAACTCCTCCTAACACCACATACTTCCCCCAACTTTACTCTCATCTCGCCACGCCATCCACAACTGGCTCATCCAACATCATATTGGCGAGTGGACACATCGCCTGACTACCAACTAAGGCAGCCCTACTCTGCACATCCAGACCACCGCAATATCTCTGTATACAAATCACAAACAAACACAACTCAATCCAAAATAAATCAACCACCCACTACAAAATAAGATTACACACACAAATTCCAATATACACCACTGTCTAACAAATAGCAAAATACCCATAACGACCTATCCGTTTTGCATTTTTCCAAGCGCCGAGCGTTGGCATGTCCTGCTGAAATTACGTTATAATACTATCCAATAAGCAATTCACATCTAGGTTCCGAAAATCTACTAAAATGCTGGATTTTAAGCCCCTTTTTCCTTATTTAACGGCACACATGGCCACACTTTCCAACAATTATAGTTTTGAGATTTTGGAGCACGTGTCAATGTAACATGACCCGGTATAAGACAAGCATTCTATTTAAAACACTAATATCGAATAATGTAATTAATTTAAACACAATTTTATGAAGATATTTGTCGATAAAAAATTTAACTTAACGGTAAAATCTTCCAGAATTATCGCTTACAACCTCCAACTATCTTCTTTTTTGACATTTTTTATGTAAACCTGCCTCAATTAGCATGTCCGTGGCCACCACACTCATGCACTTATATACCTAATGGGTACCCATCATTTACTTAACAGCCAAAAACTGCCATGCCACAAATTTCTACTCGCCCGCCACAAATACACAACTCTCGAACACCCATAATTCACCCGACGCACCAGTATTCTATTCTATCTGTCGATTACACACGCTTCACAGTCATCGTATAATCCCGACCCCTCCACCGACCATCCCATGTAATCTGCACCACGATAGTACACTCCAGACCAGACCTGCTTACTTCTTGGTTAATGTACATTCCTGATTACATGGCAGATGTGCCCGTACCTAGTTTGTTGCTGCCGCGTACCATTCACAAATGCACCAACACCACCTTATCCTAATCACCCATCCTGTACCCAGCAGTAGTCGCGTTTGCACAGCGCCCGCTAACACAATAGCCGCAACTCCTTTCAGTTTACGGAATCTCACGTCACCGACATCTCAATACATCCCCTTAACGGAGATCAGCTCACATATCTCTTTCGCACTTAGTCTCACTTGATCCTTTTTCTTTCTTCAGTGTAACAAGGCCCTATTACTAGATGGCAACCTGATGATTTCACGCGACATTCACCCTGACCTCCCTAGGGACGCTATTGGAGGCCATTGAGATCACCCACCCAGTGGCTCAACATTCTCCTCCATAAACACATGACAGTCCAGAAGAAGGACGAATTCTTTTAAATCATTTCTTTTTTCTTACTTCACAGAAAAGATTTTGGTTTGCAGCTTCAAAAACCGGAGAGACCCAGCGAAAAATTCCAGAGATTCGTGTCCTAAAATTTAGTTAAAAAAAAATGTTTGAAGCATAAGGACTTGAAGTTTTCTCTATAATTAAAATGTCATTCTTTGTTTGTTTCGTCCTGGTTAGCGCCCATTAAAATATTTCTTCGGTCCTGTTAACAAGCGCTTCTGTGGAAATCTCAAAATGTGGCAGTTACAATTTAGTTCAATTTCGCCACCGCACTTCTAGTTCCACATCTTTCCTCCATAAAACCAGTCTTTACTTTTTTTGCTGTATTTGCTGTAAATACTTTCTGCTGTCAGGCCCAATCCCACGACACTCTAATCAAAATTCCAATTACTGTGAGTCTAATACCGGATGTTAGGGGCTATATAGCGTTTTCGTGGTACTTACCCTTGATTACTATGAAGCATTTGAGGAAAAAGCTATGGAAGCTTTATTTAATCACAAACTATGTTCTATAGATGCCAGTCTCACGTACATTTGAGTTTCACAATTTTTTTTCTCTGGCAGTTTTTTGGATTCAATTTTATTTCTATTTCTTTTCTCTTTCAACCCGCTCTTATTATATTTCATTTCAATAATACTTATTTTAGCTTTTATGCCATAAAGCAGACATGCCTTTGTGTTCGTGTGGTATACTTATATATTTGATAATTTCTACAAATTGCAGACTGAAAAATCTATTCGAAACTCCACTAAACAATTAAATTATTTTAGAAAATATATCTTTTGTAATTTCTTTTTTGCGATTTTCGTTAACTTTAAAATTGACTAACTCTCATTTTTTGTTGTTTAGAACAATTTATATGAATTTTGTCTTTATTTACTTAAATATATATTTCTATTTTTTTATTAATAATTTATTTTAGAACAAATATAAATAATTCTGTTGATATTTTATTGATTTATGATCTTTTTATTAGTTTTTTTTTTAAGCGAATCGTGTAGTTTAAAACTGTTATTTTTATTTAATTTTACTCAGGAACGGAGATACTTTAATTTTATTTCCACATTTTTGTTAGTTTGTTTTGTCCTATAGGGAGCTTTAACTACACTTGTAATCAAACCGTACCACAGTACGTGAATACGGGGGCATCCTTATTCTATATTTGTCGACGGGGAGCAGGCTTCACGAACTTGTTTTTATGGTTTTCTCTTTACTATTCAAATATTCACTAAATTCACCCAACGGGACTTCTTATCCGCATTACAACCTCGGCGCACGCAAGCATGATCTTACGGCTCTAAGCTGACCATGAATGCACATGCAGTGCCCACAAAACGATTGACCATTTATAGACAATCACTTCCTACAAAACCACGTCACACCACATTACACTGGCAGCTCACTCTCTTCAATTATCACTACCCATGGCACGCCTTCTGACCGTCTATTTATGTGAGGATTCTGCTTTAGCCTTCGTCACAGCGGATGCTGAAAATTACAATTTTTAAGAAAGCTACAAAAAAGGATATTTTTTTGAGCGCCGGAAATGGTACTCTTTTACTAAATCTAACAACAATTTTCACATGGAAGAGATTATTTGTCAAGATTACTGAATTTTAGAATAGAAATAAAATTTCTGCGGATAAAATTTTCTATATAAATAAAACTTTTGCAGAACAACTTCTATCATATAGATAATAAAATCCTGGCAACAAAAAAGAAATTCTACAGAAACAAAAATTTGCAAAATTTTTTTCTATAGAAACTAATAAAATTTTGCCCACACCAACCAATATCTCCCACACCCCCTATAGAAATAAAATTTTTACAAAATTCTTCAACCTTTGATCAATAACAATTTTGACAAAACTTGTTCTATACAAAAACTCACAAATTGTTGCAAACAAACCCTTTGCTACTATACGAAACTCGGAACATCTTGAACACCAACATATTCTTCTACCGAAATCATAAACAATCGCATTAATACTAGCCACATCGCCATTCTGTTTTTCGACTAAAACATTCTTGAACAGTTCAATAAAATCCTGTTTTTGACTCCTATGTCGTTTTACAAAATCCGATGATTCCTTCCCACAATGAACATTGTTCTGGTTTGCACCATATTTGTAAAAGACTACTTAGCTACAATCCAAGGTTGATCAAAAGACTATTCTCAAAAATATTTAAAATATTTTGTTCAAAGCCATTGCTACCAATAAATTCCTGCTCTCGACAACCTTCAAAAATGCTGCTACACAAAAGGTACTAAATCCCTTCGCGCGCGGGTACTACCAGCGTACTGACCGGGAACGTGAAAAAGTATTTGAAAAAAAGTACTATAGTACTGCCATTTTCACATCCCTGCTTGCGTCATATTGAAAATCTTTCTATTGTTTTTGCTTTTCTCATGTTAAAAGACTCTCCTTGCTCTCTATTTGCTCACAGACGCATTTCTAAACACAACACAATGATGCCAACCTTTCCGGTTAGTTTCTTATTTTATCAGCGAATTTAAAGACAGCATCAAATCTCATTAAAAAAAAGATAAATATTGAGCCACGTTTTATTTGGGCAACACTTCTCCTTGTCATCAACCCAAAAACAAAAAGCTAAACGACTATGAAAGACAAGGAAAGCCCCCCGGTACATTATTAGTCTCATTTATATAAACAATATTTCCTGTTCTGTCCTTAACAGACTTCTTCCAGTGCACTGCTCCCCCCCCTCACACTTGAAGCGAAGAATCTTCTGCTCCCCTCCCTCCTACAGACACGCAAATTTTCCCAGACACGCAAAGTTTCCCTCCTCTGCGCCCGTTACAAACATCAATTCTACTTTTTAAAGCCACATACAAACACGTTTCCTACGCAACCCACCACTCGCTTGAATTCGTTTCGGCGTAACACCAGTATTTTCTATAATCCTCCTGGGCTGTGGCGGCCACCCACACCACCAAAGTATTAAGAATCGGACCCATAATATCGGTAAAATTTACCACTCTAATTTTAGACAACTTCCTGAAGAAGACTTCATCCTATTTTAGCCAAAGCAATAAATACTATTTAATGAGGCACTTAACAGCTGGAAATTCTGATTCTTTCGCCCACCCTCACCTTCAAGACATGTCTTGGCCAATTAAATGTCAGGGTAAAATTTTCGTCTTTTCCTAACTCGCCCGCTTCCCATTAATTAGTAAACATCTCTACCAAAAAATGGCTAATTTGTTAACTTATTCGCGCTAAGAAGAAATCTGGTAGATTCTTAGATGTTCTGGCGCTAGAGCTGTTTGCCAACAAAATACTCTCCTCCCTCTCCAATCTAAGAGGACCTTCCCACAAACCTGATCGCGCACCCTATAGAAATACATTTTTTTTATACACAGAAAAAACTTTTTTTTCTACATAGCAAATAAGATATCTATGTCAAACTCTTCCCATAGCAAACTACAGCATTTCGTCGCAAAGCATCCTCACACTATCAATCCATACAACACTCCTTTCCGCGCCAAGCCACACTTCTTCACTACCATCTTTTCTTCTTTATTTTCGCCACACGCACCATACACAATATCTTCTGCGCACAAACATCTTTTCGTACTTAACATCATCATCACACTTTGCACACACACATCACTCTTCCTGATAGAACATAATTTCTTTACAACAACTTTTTTCCATCCAGCAACATAACCACATTTCGACCAAGAATCTTCTCCACCCCTATAGAAATAAAACTTTCTGACACAACGCAATATTTCCAAAAAGAAAATACGACAATATCCAAAACTGTTGGACACACACCTCAAACCTCTTTCCTCTGGAACTGAAAATCTTGACCACACATTTCCTCCTATAGACTTATACAAAATTTATCACACACCACACACATAGACCACTTTGTTTCGCTACTTTGAGGCTATATATAACAATATACTCTCACTCTACAGTTCTCTAACAACTATACCAACTTAACGTTCAATATTTCTGGGCCAAAAATAAATCAAATTCGCGCGTTTGAACAGCATCAAGTAGAAATCACGTATGCAATAGAACGGTTGTTTGGCACTCAAAAGCGTGGCCCTAATATACACATGTACATTCTCATTCGAACCAATATAAACAATCTGAGAAAAGGGAGTAAGATTTAAAAATGCGACCATTCGGGATCACAGAACAAATGCTTATCGCACTCAAATGGCCAAATATCTTCATAAAATTAGTTCTTTGAATTAATTTAAATACTCAATATACTATATGATTCATAAGTCCGTAATTCGATTGAGAACGAATAAAGAATACAAGACCCGTCAAAGCCAGTATACGGTCGGAAAATAAAGACTGGTTGCATCTTTATCTGCATTTTAAGAACATTTTCCGATCGATTCATGAATTAGTTCACCCTTCAGTCAGAAGACATATAAGTAGATAACTAATGATCATGAGAATAAATTATCAGACATTGATACGGTGACAATATATCTTATCAACTTACACCATATATATACTGAAATATCCCTTTATATTAACAAATTGCAATTTTTAATGTCGTATCATAACGATGGATTCTTAATGCACAATGTTTTTTAGCAATTTCCATAATTCAAATTCCTATCTTGTTTTTAAAGGTAAGACACTTTTGGATCAGATACAAAAATCAACCGGTAGCGAGTAATGAATAGCTTGGACTAAAATGATAAACAAACGAATCATCGGTATTGCAATAGATTTACACTCGAGAGGTAGTGCTGATAGCGATAACATTTGATTTAAAAATCGCTAAATCTGCTGCCTAATCGACTTCGGACTCGTGAGCCACAACTTAGATTAACACACAAGTCAGAAACTATATAACACCGACGTCTCCAATGGAACCGTTATAGCAGTAAGTGGATCTATCTGCCGAACACAGGGGAGCACATAGGATTAAAACGAGACGTTGCCATAGTATCACAGGTTGAATACAGCCTCTTAATATAGATGATCTGATAGGTATCCTAGTAGCATCAGCTAGCTGCTCAGCCGTTCTCTAACCTCTCCCCAACCCCCCACGTTGATATTCCCCCACAACCCTACAGATACCACTCACGTGCACGCTAGCTACATCTAACATTTCTGTAGTCTACTTTCAACTCCGGCCCATCTATGTCTGCGTGGGACTCGGCCCAGGAATAGTCGTATGTCAACCAGCAAACATTTTCTATCCTTTAAGTGTATCGCAAGTAGTTGAGCCCGGCAAGAATTACTCACGTTCATAGGACGATATCATCTAATACTATATCAACTAGCCTGATCGTATCGGACGAACACAATTGTCCCACTACGCGATAGTTAATCTCTCGGCGGTCCAGCGCAGACGTATCCGACACTCACCAACACGTGTAACTAACTAAGACATCTTACAAAAAGGCAAGTCAAACTATTAAAATCAAAATTATGCATCAGGTCTCGCACCGAGGTAAACTAGGACACCTTTGTTTTCAAGTCCAAGAGACTCCTCCCTCTGTGCTTACACCACGGCATTTGTGCGTGACCTAAGGGTCTCATGAGAAACAGATTAGCTATGAGCCATGCACAGGAGGATATACCTTTAGAATTCTTGCACTCGCTAGTTGGTAGCTCGCACATTTGTTGCGAATTAACGACAAAACACCCCACAGCGATACTAATGCTTCTTTACTTTTCCTTGTCGGTTGCAGATATTACTACACAGATAAAAAACTCTCCCTGGCGATCCAGAAGTACGTGCTGTTTTGTCAAAGACGATACAAACACAAACACCAATTGCTTGCTAGGAGGTGTTTTTCTCGTGACATAAACACACACAATGTTAGTTCGCACATCCCCCGCAGCCCCCCCCGACACCGCCGCTCGCCTGCTACTGCGAGTCATTCGGGACGCTGCTGTCCCTGTATTTTGTTTTCTTCATTATTTCTCTCTTCTACTTTCCTACTCCGCAGCAAGTTTGTTTTTGGCTTTTCGAATTCACCCCGCTACACCTTTTCCACGCAAGCCTTCTACACCACGTTTAGAAGTATCAAAACACGTGTATCTGTAGCACTAAATTCTTTTGCACGCATTCAACTATGTTTAGCTCATAGTGGTCCCACTACTAAATCCCCCATCTCCAGAATATAATCTTAAGCGTACTGAAGCCGGTGAAGTTTTCAAGGCGCGAGTTTCTTTAACCCCCCATGTCGCGACTAGTACACATGCTACATATCTCATCACGCCTCCCGACAATCGTGTTTTAGTTCCACCATTCTGCGAAGGCCAAACTAATTTCTATCTCAGTTCCACAAATGACATCTCAAATATTAAAAAATTTTTCGAGGCACTTTCCGAACCGATTTCGTCACCAACCGAATTCCATATAAATGATATCTCGAAAAAAAACCATTCTTGAAATTCCTTGAATCTAAAAAACAGAGACTGTGAACTGCCCCAATTTCGTTCGGGTGTCATTATATTTAAAATACTAATCAATATAATGAGTCAATGACAAACTTGTCCAGCTACTAGGCAAATATACTCTAATAATCTTATCCCCTTAGTTCAACCTTACTAGACGAACCGATGTGCCCCGACCGTCGATTATCTCAGTAGTACCAAACTGCGGAAACTAGACGCGCCCAGACACTGTACTCGGAAGCATAAGCATACTGCTGCGATATCAATGTATGAAAAAAGGACGTTGCATCAATATTCGCCACACTCGCCCGATCTCCTACGAAATACATTCATTCACATACAGTACTAACACTGTCACATAAAACACGCTTTTTTACTGCGGTAACAACTACGGCAATTGTGCGCATCATCACGTGACATCAGATCGAAGATATTTTCATTTCAAATTCTACATCCCCATACTCACCACTCACAACACAACCCCCTGCCGCAACCGCCTGCTTGTCTAAACATTGTTTTCTTTCACGTCCGTTCCGGTCGATCAAACATGTCCCGACGTTCCACACGCTCCTCCGCCGGTACGCAATTAACACCACAGTGTTCTTATCCTGCTCGCCATCTTCAAAGAGACATCTTTGCTCAATAACTCAGACAACAACTTACATTGCGTCTAATATCTCTCGGTCTTTCGCCACCAGGTCCCAGTGGACATGAATTTCTTATGTGTTATGGATTTACCCTCCCTGACTATCACACTGTGATGTCGTATATGAATAATTTGCAAATAAGTCCTACTTATGACACACTTTCTTCCCTTCAGTGTCAAATTGTATTTCCTACCCATTTGACAGTCTAACAATAATCTTATTATCCCTATAATTAACATATCTTAAATGTTTACTCAAAACAAATTATTTTCACCAGATTGCTACAGTAATTCACTTACAATAGCCATAATCGAAAAAACCATAAAAACAAGACCGCCCACGAGCGTGTTCATTAGGTTGCGCTAACAGTATTCACAATGTTAGATTTTTCTCACACTTTTTTAATTTGCTTCAACTGGCCATAACTTGGGTTGGGCGAGGGCAGGATGTCTTTCCATTTTTACACTGGCACTCGTGTACTTCTTTTCGCCTCTTTTTTATAGCGAATCTTCAAACCCCCCGAAATGCAACAGAGCGCACAAACAATCAACGTATATTCACTCTCTTGCTTTTATGACACATACACCACAAACTTTTATCAATGACCATATCTCCCCCCACTGTCAATGAGGGGTATCTCTCACCTAGACCCAAAACACACTGCAAACGATTCGCCAAGCCAAGGCTTCAGCGAGGCTACAATTAAAACAAGACAAAGCTCTCTACCGGACCCGATTTCTGACAAACCACCCACATCCACCAAAGAACACGGATAACAGAGATATCAAAACGATCCACGCGCACCACACACAATAACAATAATAACAACACTTTCACATGATAGTGAAACCAGCAAATATAATATACAAAAAAAATTGATGTAAACACTCCAACAATAAAGCTTTTTCTATTTACCGCTTTAACATTATTTTAAGTTCTATACTTTATCACTTGGGTCAATGCGAAAACTACTTATAATGCTGATTCGTATCACCGCACCAACAACTTCGAATTATGATGATAAGTTCCTCCATTGATGCTTCGCATCATACGAATCCCTACAATATGACACCAACCTGTTTTTCTAACACCAGTCCCAAACCTCTTGTGCTTCTCTCCGAAGCTCTTACACACAAAACAACAATAACGAAACCATGGTGACTGTGTGTCATTTGGTTAGACAAACCGTCACTCCGCAAAAAGACAGGCCAATATATGCAGATCCAAGAAACTGGCTTATTTCTGATTAAGCGATGATACATAACTATAACTCACATTATATTTACTCTAAATCAAGTACAGATCGTCTCTAAGAACGATCAGTCCATCACAAAATCATCTAATTATATGGATACTTATAACACCCTCAGCACACATTTACTGCCCTGCTGTTTCCGGGGGCCATACGGCGGAGGGGATTTGTGTGGTTGCAAGTGTTAGGTTGTAGTCTGCTGTTGCGCAAAACCACTCGTTGTCGACTCGCTATCCGTGTGTGCAATCGAGACTGCGACCTGCATTTATCCATGCATATACTACTTAGCGTGAAACAGGATGTTCCGAGCAACAAAAGTTATATAATATTATCACAGAGTTCTTATACATTTACTCTCAGCTTCTGGTTGCAATACGGAGAGAGTTCTTTTTTGTTCAAATGTTCTTCTGTTTTGTGTAGCCAAACCATTGCAGAGATGGAAATACATTACAATTGGACAGGGAAAGTGTAAGTCGTTACACGCCCAGCAGGACAAAAAACATATTTGCGACATGGTTTGCCGCATCCATTTAATGCTTATCTAGAGTAGGTAATTTGTCTTTGTAAAAATAATTTTCGAGCTGAGAAAAATATATATTGGCAATAAGCATTTAAATGGTTCTCAAATGCCGCAAACATGTTCTATTATTTAAATAATAGAATTTGAGACCATTACATAGTCGGGAAAAATCATGTACCTGACCATTCAATTTGTTCACTATTTTGCAGAGAAAAAAGTATTTTTATAGTTTAATGTCTGGAATCATTACATGACCATAAAGACCATATACAGTTTGTCAAGAAAGTGTTTTGACAATGGGATAAAAATTATGTTTTGTTTCCAAATTACAATATAATGAAATTTTAAAAAATATTTTATTATGTCTTTTGCAAAGTATACATACGTACACAGAATTAAAAATTTAATAAAATATTTTAATATTTTCAATTATTTCTAGAAGTTGAAATAGGTGGCAATGTCAAAAGACTTTCTTGACATACTGTATATTGTTTTCGTGACCATTTAATTATACCCACCACCATAGAAAGGTGGCAGGGGGTATAATAAGTTTTGCATTCCAGTTCGTAACCGATGTAACACATCGAAATATCGATTTCCGACTATAAAAAGTATATATATTCTTGATCAGGGAGAAATCTCTAAGACGATATAACGATGTCCGTCTGTCCTGTCTGTTGTATTCACGCCTACAGTCTTCAAAAATGGCGCTTACCTTCCTTGAAATTGGCACAGATCTCGTGTTTTGTTTGCAGGCAGGGTCAGTTCGAAGATGGGCTATACCCGGTCCAAGTTTTGATATAGTCCCCATAATAAACCAACCTACCGATTTGGGTATTGCGGCTTTTAAAAACTCGTAGTTTTTTATCCAATTTGGCCTGAAATTGGAATCTATAAGGGTTTTAGGACCATCAAAGAGGTGTACCGAAAATTGTGCCTATCGGTCCATGTTTTGGTATAGCCCCCATATAAACCGATTTCAAGATTTTGCCTTCTTTGGCGTCCAGAAATCTGTATTTTTTATCCAATTTACTTTGAAATTCGAAAATCTAGAGGTATTTTAGATCACAAAAGGGGGTGTCGAAAATGGGGCAGTCATCGGTCCAGTTTTGATATATCTCCCATATAAAACCGATCCCCCGATTTGGGGTCTTGAGCTTCTAGAAACCGTAGTTTTTATTCGATTTGCCTAATCGCACACAAGTAGGTGTGCAGAAAATGGGGTGTATCGTTCCATGTTTCGTTGTAACCCCCATATAGACCGATCTCCCAAATTTATTTCTTGGACTTATAGAATCCGTAGTTTTTATCCAATTTGCCAGAAATTAGAAATCTAGAGGTATTTTAGGACCATAAAGAGGTGTGTCGAAAATGGTCCGTATCGGTCCATGTTTTGCTATAGCCCCCTTATAGACTGATCGCCCGATTTTAGATTTCGTATTTTGTACCCAATTTGTCTGAAATTGGAATTCTAGAGGTATTTGAGGAACATTAAAAGGTTTGTCGAAAATTTTGAGTATTGGTCAATGTTTTGGTATAGCCCCATATAGACCTACCTCCCGGTTTTATTTTTTAGGCTGCTAGAATCTGTAGTTTTTATCCACTTTTTGCTGCAAATGTAAATTATGCTGCGTATTACACCCCTCAAAAAAATTTGAATCGCATTTATCGCTACCGGTCCATTATGTAAGTTATTTATCGATCGAAGAAGTGAAATCCACTTCTTGAGGGTATAGCAGGAGCACTGATCACATAAATTGCTTTTGGAAACTAAAAGTAAAATTTCCAGATTTTACACCTCGTTATCATTTAAAAAATGCCGGTAAAAATCTACGGATTTAAGATTTCAAATCAAGGCTTTTTTCATAATTTACACGATATGTTTATGATTTCCCTAAAATTCAAACAAAATTGATTCTTATAAATCCAGAATCTGATATAGTATTCATAGGTAGAATCTTTAAATTTATCGTCGGGAAGTGTACTGGTTGAATTGATCTGCTTGGGAGAATATCTGTCATCAAACCCCCTTAAATCCTACATATATTTATTATCAAGATACCTGCAGCGACGAAGAGCTTTCAAACTAAACTATTATATTTGATTCATGTTGGTGGGTATTTAAGACTTGTTTTTACTTTTTTTGCAGCGAAAAGAATTTTATAAAAACATAGAGCAGGTGCAAACGATTTTTATTTTGCGCATCCGTCGTGTGTAGATTGTTTCTTGGAATGGACGGAGAATACGGAATTACTGTGCTTTGTGTAATTATTTATTCAGAAGTGGCACGTGGTTTTAATGTGAACACAAAAAAAGGAAAGTGTAATTGAAAAACAAGTATATACGGCCGTAAGTTCGGCCAGGCCCGAAATACTTATCTACCCTCCCAACCATGGATTGCGTAGAACTTTACGACAGACTGTATCCGCAAATTTCAACTCACATGGTTGTAAAATATCATATACTACCACCACGTACCAAATTTCAACCAGATCGGATGAATTTTGCTTCTCCAAAAGGCACCGGAGGTCAAATCTGGGGATCGGTTTATTATGAGCCAGTATATATTATTATGGACTGATAGGAACCAATTCCTGCATGGTTGTTGGATACCATATACTAGCATCACGTACCAAATTTCAACCGAATGGGAAGAACTTTGCTCTTCCAAGGTGCTCCGGAGGTCAAATCTGGGGATCGTTTTATATGGGCGTATATATATTTATGGACCGACCATCAGACGCAATTTTTGCATGGGTGTTTGAGGCCATATTATTAACATCACGCTACCAAAATTTCAACTTGCATCAAATATAAATTTTGGTTCTTCCAAGAGGCTCCGAAGGTCAAATCTGGTGATCGGTTACATATGGGGCTATATATAATATGGACCGATATGGACCAATTTTTGCATGGTTCATTAGAGACCCATATACTATACATCATGTACCAAATTCAGTCGACGATGGCGAGCACGAGAAACCTATCTCATGAAATGACAAGTTCTAGGTTATTCCATTAGTCAGCGTCTAGCAAGCAAGATCGAGGTGCCGGGATATTACAAGGTTGATATATGGAGGAAGATTAGTATATACATATTATATGGAGCCGAATGTGTACCAGATATATTATGCCTATGGTTAAGTTATAGCAGAGCCATTTAAAATAAGTCACTAAATACCTGAGGGTTATTGTACACAAATTATTCAGCTAAGGCATCGGCATGAATATTCTCTTAAGCAGAGCTCTACGCACAGCAAAATCGGGGGGATTGGTTATATGGAGGGCCTATATATAAAATTTAATGACCACTACTCGACAATCTTTTGCATTGGAGTGTTATGAGGCGTATATTAAGCATTTTCACGCTTACCAATGTTCAGACTGAATCAAGCACTGAAAATTCTTGCCGTCCCTTCCACAACGGCTCGGAGGTCACAATACTAGGTTGATCGGTTTCTATATGGGGGCTATAGTATAATTATTTGAACCGATGCTGGGACCACATTTTTGCAGGGTTGTAGAGATCATATACTACACACCATTGTTGATCAAATTCAGCCTTCGATGCCGGATGAAATTTGCTTCTCGTAGACTGGGTTCGCAAGCCAAATTGAGCGGTCCGTTTATATTTTTTGCGGGGCTATACTGTAAAAAGTGGTAACGATTTATGGCCCATTTGGCAATACCCTCGACCCTACATCAATAACAACTACCTTGTAGCCAAAGTTTCAAGTCAGATAGCTTGTCTTCGTCGGAAGTTAGAGCGTGATTTGTTCAAACAGCACGGACGGAGGACTGGCAAAATTTATTCTCTTAGAAAATGTTGATCAAAATTGTAATTTCAGTAGAAATCGTGGTCACATAGCTTTAATCTTTTTGAAAATCGTTTGTCAACAATTTTATTTCTATTAGAAATTTTGTGCAAAAGTCTTTAATTTCTATATCGAAGAATTTTGTCAAACACTTAATTTAGTACACACGTTATTTAATCGGCCTTTTTTAAGTATCCATAAATAATATACCACGTATGGACGACGTGGTTATCATATTTACGGTAGTTAGGAAGATTTTAGAAATACTTGCCATCGGCAATGTTAGTGTTACCCCACACCCAAAGTAATTCGATTGTGCGATGACAGTCTTCAGTTAAGAAGTTTATACGCAATCCATCAAGCGTGGAGGCGTACATAAAGCTATCGGGCGCTGGCCGAACTTACGGCCGATATACCTTGCTTTTGTTGCCTATTCATTATCA
>PGFW01022207.1:565-17087 GCA_003123925.1 Haematobia irritans
AATACTGGACCAAACTCTCCTCTCATCCCATTTCACTGGTGAGAGAAGAGTGATGACCCTGCTCGAGTCTATGCCTGCGAGCTGAATCCATCCATCCACATCCATAAGGTCCAAAGACAAAATTAATGAGAGTTGTCTGGATATTCGACTCCCTAGTTCCTTCCAAACATCGGCAATGATTTCTATCCGGACCCAGGCATGTTTCGACATTGTTAAGGTTTAGGCTAAAATGGCCAGCACTGATATTTAAGACTATTTTACTCCATTGCTGATTAACATATAGGTTGCGTTAACTTCTCTCTTAACTATGATAACTGCCCAATTACTATGTTTTAAACTAATGCCAAGAGACTTTTCTTTTCATACCAAAGTCCGAAACGTCACCAAACATACTTAAGTGGGGATAGAGTGGAAAGTTAAGCCTAACATGGTGAATTCGACCAGCAGTATAAATTGAGCGTTGTTGTGTGATGTGGGCACCCGTCATTCTTGGACGACAATCGATGTAATGTCGTTCCCCCATGTTGCACGCATTAGATCACCAGATTTGCTAAGAAACCAGAGGTCTGCCAGGAGGTCTGGATGTAAGTCTATTCTGACCTTTTCGTTTTGGTCGGAAAAAGAGCAATGACACAACTCACAGAAAAATCAAAAGATCTTGGCAACTGTACTGGTCTGCCAGTCCAGAGATATTAAGAAAACAAAGAGGGACGAAAAATGTCTCTTCCTACAAAAACAACAAATGCTCAACCGTATATAGATGTCGCCACAATGCCTTGCAGCTTTAGTTATAACCGACGTCCGGTACGAAGTGCTTTTTGATTAATTCTTTATTAATTGTCTTTAAATTGTCATTTTTTTTTTCAATTTTGAAATGTGAATGGTATGTTTATCAGCGATCAACACGATGAAGATTAGTTGACGTCTAATGTGGTGACCCATTATGGTCACGCTTAGTACAGCGCGCTTAAGGTATTCGGCAGTTATATTTCAAATTGTCTTGCAAAAATTAATAGAATAAAAGATTATTATATAAAGAACATTTTTACTACAAAGTAGTTCTAAACTCCTATTTTTCTTACGTTTCATAAGGCCGGCAGAGAACATGAACACTGGGTGACGCCGACGCCAAACTGTGAATATTTGGAGCAGAAGCGCGACAAAAAACTGCATGACATTAGCATACAGTTTGTCCTAAACCTACATGTCGCAAGTTTCGCTTGGCAGTTTCGTTCTATGTTTTCTTTTAAATTACTCTCTGGCAGTCTAAGCCAATGAGACTCCTAATTAGAAACGAGAGATTCCCAGACTGTAAAGCGTGGCAAGATGGTGCCCAAGCCATGTGCTGCCTAATGCTAGTTAGAAAAATTTTTTTAGCTTAAATCACGGAAATAATTTATCCATTTCAATTTTAATTTGGAAATTTTTCAAGTATATGAAATGATAATATCAATTCACAATGCCAAATAAACAAATTAATTTGATTGCAATTTAATTTGTTGATAGAATATTTGTTTAATTAAAAAAAATTAAATTGGAAACAATTAAATTTTTAATCATTTTTGTTTTTAAATTCAATTAAAAATGTCAATTGAAATTTTTTGTGTATCTAAGAAAAAGTTACTTGACATGGCGCATTATGCGGGCATAAAAATTATAAATAAAAGAAGAGATTAAAGTATAGAATAGAAAGGAGCAGACTCTATAGGTAAATACAAAGCAGATGAAGAAAATATCTTCAGCCAATTCAAATGTTAGAATTTTTTTGTTAGAATAGATAGTAATATAATAAATATGAATATTTAATAAAATTATATATTCATGTTAATCATAAAAAAAATTATTTATAAGCCATATTAAAAAACCACTCTACCATTTAGGCTGTTATCATTAATACAACAAAAAATAAATTTAATTGATTTACAAAACTAATTTAATAGAATACAAATTACTTTTCCAAAAATTACACATACACTAAAACAATTTATGAACAGTAGCCCATAGGTATACATTAAATAAAAATTTTATCAATTATCGAGTGTACAAGTTTGTATGTTAGTTCAAGCTTATATATCTTTGCCTATGCAGGAATTTGATTTATTTTTAATTTATTTTTCCGTTTCTCTCCTAACCATATATAACATTTGAAAAAAAAAACAACAAATAACTGTCATTTTTAAACAATTATTTCCGGTAATTGGTGCAAAATTTCCTCAAAACTCACACAATTTTTTTAATATTAAAAACAAAAAAATTTTAAAATAAGGAAACCAATGATCAACCTAAGGATGTAAGTAGTTTAGCAGCAATCTCCACAAAAACTCACACACACATTTTTTACCCACTTTCCAATCTATTTAACACCGATATCCTGTTTCGTTTTGTTCATGTCGATATGCCTGGCTTTCAGTTTTTTACTCAATGTCCTGTATATGAATTGTCCTTTGTTTTGGGTTTGTTTTAAATTTCTTTTACCATTAATTCAGAAGTAAGTTTGAACTTTCTTTTGGCAAAAAGGAGAACACAACAATTTAGACAACCTTTTTATATAATTTTTTTCTAACAATCTAACAAAGTTAATTTAAAGTTTAAAGTAACATTTTGTTGATTTTGTAAAGGAAGTAATGTTTTATTTTGTTGGAATAAGATTTAAAACTGAAACCAAATTTTTGTCTTTTTGAAAAAACTTTAATTTTTATGAAAAAATCAACAACATTTTGAATATTTTTTTTAGGAAATCACTGTATATATTTGAACAAATTTTTAGATTCAAATTATTTTCACACACATAAAAATATATTTTAATTACAATCACCAAATTGGTTAAACCAATTAACTTTTAATTGAAATACCTTCAATCACAAAAATTGTAATATTTGATCACCATGATTTAGTTTAGAAAAATTGATTTAATTAATTTATCGATATCATTTTTTTAGTTTTTATATTAATGAGTTTCATTCCAATTGATTAAATTTAATTTATTTTACTTGAACACTTTTCACTTATCAATTAAACTTACCTTCAATTAAATATATTTAATTAATTTTTAATTGTATATATAACTTTTCTTACAAAAGCGATGATATCTTTTTGTGTTGTCATCACAGTTTTTAGAGTTATTATTTTTTCGAACATATTTTTTTAACGGAATAAATATCTTCAAAATACAAAACTTATAATTAATTATAATTCGATTCAAAAATTTCTTTTGTTTTTATTCCTTTTAACATTAATTCTTTATCAATACAATAAATAATACAATAAAGTACAATACAACTCAATTAACTTAAAATCAATATATCAGATCTAAGAGAAATTTTATTTTATGTGCATTTCATTACTTTAATCTTCAATTCACTTTTTTTGTTTTTCAATTAATTAATTGGGTTTCATAACAAGTTAATTTATAATTACATAAAATAATTGATTATTTTTCCAGTATGACATTAAAAAATTAAAATTGTCATTGCAAAAAATTTATTGTGATTTTAATTAATTTCAATTAATTAAAATAATTATCTTTTTCAATTTAAATTTATTAATTAATTTGTTCAATCTTGAATATTAATTTTTTAACATGTGAATTTTTTTTCTCGGCAAGTGTTACCAACCCAGGTAATTCCGAGTGTACGTCTAGTGAATTCTATCTGTGAGCCGTATAAGATGCCCCGTAGAGCGTATTAGAGTTAATATTTTATGATATATTAAAAAACTAGTACATTTATTAAGACAAAAATGTCTTCAATTACAAATTAATCAGTCCAATAAATGCAATATAATCCACAACGTTTACTGATTAATTAATTATTAAATTAAATTATTAATGATTAATTAATCCATTCAATCTTTTCTATATTTTTTTTATAATAAATTGGGTTTTATTCCAACTATTTAAAATTACATATTTATGATAAATCAATAAATTGAACAATCAATTAATAATAAGTAATTTCAATTAAATTTGTTATTTATCTATTAATATATTATTCATTCAATAATGTCTGTATTGTTGTAATGATTAATTAGGTTTCATTTCAATTAAATAAAATTAAATTAATTAATTTAATTGAATATTTTTCGATTTTAAATTAAAATTACTGAAAAAAATTATTTAAAAATTAAATTATTTTTATTTAATCAATAAACCATTAATATCATAAACAAATAAACATTGAATATTTAATTAATTTGAATTGAATATTTTTTTGAATTGAAATATTTTTTGTTTGAATTAATATTTTTCAAAATGCAATTTGTCACAAAACTATGATATTTTTTATTGTTGTTTTTGAAACTTTTTATTAATACAAATCAATTACAAAATTAATTATCCATTACTTATTTAAACCTGGCAATCATTTGTTTAATTTTTTATTATAAATTGGGTTTCAATCCACTTAAAATTAAATTTTTTATTGAAAAAATTAATTAAGTTGAATAAATTTATATATAATTTAAAATTAATGAAATAATTCTTTTTAATTAAACATTTCATTAAAAAGCGATATCCTTGTGTGGACATCAGTTTTATAAACTTTTTTAATTAAAAAAAAAAAAATTATACTTAATTAACACAAAAATATCACCAATTACAAAATTAATAAGACCAATAAATTCTATAATAATCACAATGATTACCATTATTAATTAAATATATTATTTGAAAATGTAATTAATCAATACCAACACGTCTGTGCTTAAATTACAAAATTTATTATTCATACAAATTTTTAATTGAAATGCCATCAATCATGAAAATATATTAATTACCATCGCAACTCAAATTTAAATTCAAAATGAATTATTTATAAACTATAGACAAAATATTTCGATAGTTTTTTTTTATTATTTGCTCAAAATTTTTCGATTGAAGCGATTTTTATTTACCTATTATTTTTTTATTTTTTTAATTTCAATCAAAATTTTCTTTAAAAAAAAATAAAATAATATTTTTTTGTGTGTATAACAGATTTAGAAACTTTTTGGTTTACAAAAGAAAAATGTTGAAAAAAATGTGCCCATTTGTATGTCCCTCTCTGTCCTTTGGTGTAAAAATGAAGTGTATTTTTAATATTTTTCGAAAATTCTTTTTTTTTCTCTCTCTCTCCTTCCATTTTGCGACCCTTCATCCCATTACGATTTTCAGATACAGACACAAAAAATCGAAATAAAGGCACAAAGTAAAATCGGTTCTTTGGATAATGTCAAGCACAAGCCCGGTGGAGGCGATAAGAAAATCTTCGATGATAAGGATTATTTGAAAAATGTTGAACATGGTGTCCCATTGACAACACCACCATCTCAGGTAAAATTATTCGCCCTTTCTGATGCTTTCTTCTGTTAATGTTGTCGCCCGTCCACGCCCCCAAAACCCATAGTTTAACTTCATGCTATTTTATCCACATCACCAACAAACCCACCCACCTATTATTGTTGTTGTGATCATGTATGTTTGGGTCACCCATTTTTATTGGGTTTTTATTTGTTTCTTCTGTTTTTTTTTGTTCATGTCGATTCCAAATATTTTCTTATTTTTTATTTTAGTTTTTTTTAGAATTGGGTTTCCCTTGGTTTGTCATTTATTTCGTTTGAGATATGTTGTTTTTATTTCTTGCGCTTTAGTTGATCAGTTGTCATCTCCTACCCCTACCAATAAACCAAAAACGCCATCGAAACATATCCAGAAATTTTGTAAGAAATTCATTTAAGAAGAACAATATAACTATTGTGAAGTTATTATTTTTGGACATAAAATAAAGTAAAGGGTTGATTTGTTAAGAGCTTGATAACTTTTTTAAAAAACAAAACGCATAAAATTTGCAAAATCTCATCGGTTCTTTATTTGAAAACGTTAGATTGCCGTCACATGACATTTACTTTTTTGAAGATAATTTCAATTTTAAAATGGTTGACCGCGGCCTGCGTCTTAGGTGCGTCCATTTCGGAAAGTCCAATTTTGGGCAAACTTTTTCGAGCCATTTTCGGCCGGAATAGCCCGAATTTCTCGGAAATGTTGTTCTTCCAAATAGCTGAGTAGTTGCTGGCTTATTTCTGCTAGACTTTAGACTTGACGTAGCCCCACCAAAAAATAGCTCTAAAGGCGTCAAATCCGCCATGATCTTGGTGGCCAACTACCGGTCCATTTTCTTGAGATGAATTGTTCTCCGAAGTTTTCCCTCAAAATGGCCATAAGAATTCGCGAGTTTTTTTTTTTTCTGTGGCAATGTTAGCGCCATCTTGTTGAAACCACATTGTCAACCAAGTTCAGTTCTTCCATTTTTGGCCAACAAAAAGTGTTAGCATCGAACGATAGCGATCGCCATTCACCGTTATACGTTGCGTCCAACAGATTCTTTTGAAAAAATACGTCCAATGATTCCACCAGCGTTACAAAAACCACACCAAACAGTTGCATTTTCCTCGGGCATGCATGGGAGCAGTTCTTTGAACGGCCTTCTGGTTCTCTTCACTCCAAATGCGGCAATTTTGCTTATTTACGTAGCCCATTCAACCAGAAATGACCTCATCGCCTGAAAAAAATTTGTCGATAAAAAAAGCGGATTTTCTGCCAACTTTTCTTTAGGCCCATTCACTGAAAATTCGACGTTGTTGGCGTCGTTAGTAAGCTCTTTATTCATGGATTGAAATGGCCTCAAAGCATTACTGAGCTCTTTCTCTTTGACACCGATGTCTGAAATCCCACGTTGATCGTCAAAAATACTTAATCATGAAAATCCTAACTTCAAAAGGAATCACCCTTTTACAATAAAAATAAATTCTAAAATAGCGTCCCTGCTCGCGGCGCCACAAAACCTTGAGAATGTAAAATAGTTAAACTCAAAGATCCCAGTGGCTTTTTGAAGGAACTTTTTTACCTAAACTAGCCCTAAATAATTTATTTTATTATTATAAAATAATTTGCAAACAATGTTCTTCTATAAATGTATAATAAATTTAATTAATACAAAATAACATTAAATAATGTCAGAATTAGCTTCTCAGTGATACCTAAAAATTCTTAATTATACCGTTTATTGAATAACAAAAACGAAGATGTACTTTCACAATATTATATATGGAACATTTTTAGAAAATTTCCCTTGTTTTTTTGTCTCCTCAGTTGATTTGTTCTTTTTTTCGCTTTTTTTTTTACCATTTGTAGTTATATATTGTTTTTGTTTTCAATCAAAATTGTATTCAAGCACTGCACTTAGAAGAAAATTTTTAAATTTTAACTACAATTAAATGTTCTATGGCACATCGTAATGAAAGATTGATAAATGGAAATTTATTAAATTAAATCGAAACCACATTACAAAATGCTTTGGTAAACAATAAAACCCAAAAGTCACAACACTCAGTCGAACTCTATTTCATAGTTTCAATATTTAGTTAAAAATAATAAATTAAATTAATTAAACTAACCCAAGACACCACTAACTCAAACACACAACATAATGAAAATTTTACCAATGCCCAATTGAGTAAATTAAAAAAAAAACAAAAAACACAATAAAATTGCATTACTCAAATTCGTCCAGAATTGTTCATACCTCAAAATTACGCAGCAGTTGCATCTAAGTCATAGAAATATAAATTTAAACCTAAATAAAATACTTAAAATTTTAGGAAAAAATAACTCAAATTAACAAAAATAATTATGGTAAAATCCAAGTTCTATTTCAATCATTAAAATTTAGCTTAGAATTATTTTTTTTTATTTCGAACACACACACACCCTTCACTATCTAATAAGGGAAAATTAAAACAAGAATCCACTTTTAAAAAATGATTAAAAAATCAATCTTAATCTTTCATTTGTTTGTAAATCTATCGAAGCCTTTGGATTTAAGCACGTTATAATACACTGACTCAAAAAAGTCTAGTACAAGAATTATTAAAAAAATATGACTACAATAAAGAAATGGAAAAACTAAGCTACAAATTAATGTATTAATGCATTATGTTGTCAGAAAAATTTTTAGATTGATGAACACCCCACAATAAAATTGAGCACAAAGCTAGGTGAAAACTGTGTCCGACATCAAAAAGTCCCATTACAATTCCATTGACAAAAAACTTATTGGTTGCGAACTAAATAAAATGGATTAAACTATCTACTCTTCGGAGCCGGAAAGGCCTTGGAATAATTGAGTGGGAAAGAAAACCAGGGAGCCACGTGGTGCAATGGTTAGCTATGCCGCTCTTGCAGACACAAGTGTTGGGTTCGATTCCTGCTTCGATCGAACACCAAAAATTTTTCAGCCGTGGATTATGCCCACCTCAGTAATGCTGGTGAACATTTCTGAGGGTATCAAAACTTCTGCTAAGTGGTTTCACTGCAATGTGGAACGCCGTTCGGACTCGCTTTAAAAAAGGAGGGTCCCTTGTCATTGAGCTTTACACATGGAATCGAGCGTCACTCAGTGATGAAGAGAGAAGTTCACCAATGTCGGTTGATCACAATGGACTGAATAGCTAAGTGGCCTGATACATCGCGGCTGCCACCTAACCTAACCTAAAGCCTGTTTAGTTTTTATGAGAATCTAAGATACATTTTGAATGATATTGTAAGATTGCCATTTCGCCATAATGCTGTTGAACACAATTATTTTTATTTGTTGTCTATTTTTTTCTCCATTTCTGTTATTGTAGTCAAAATATGAGATTTATAAAAAATAAAGTTCTCTATATAGAGGATTTTTTGACTACAACTAACAAGAAATGAGGAGAAAAAATAGACAACAAATAAAAATAATTGTGTTCAACAGCATTATGGCGAAATGGCAATCTTACAATATCATTCAAAATGTATCTTAGATTCTCATAAAAACTAAACAGGCTTTAGGTTAGGTTAGGTGGCAGCCCGATGTATCAGGCTCACTTAGACTATTCAGTCCATTGTGATACCACATTGGTGAACTTCTCTCTTATCACTGAGTGCTGCTCGATTCCATGTTAAGCTCAATGACAAGGGACCTCCTTTTTAAAGCCGAGTCCGAACGGCGTTCCACATTGCAGTGAAACCACTTAGAGAAGTTTTGATACCCTCAGAAATGTCACCAGCATTACTGAGGTGGGATAATCCACCGCTGAAAAAATTTTTGGTGTTCGATCGAAGCAGGAATCGAACCCACAACCTTGTGTATGCAAGGCGGGCATGCTAACCATTGCACCACGGTGGCTCCCTGGGTTTTCTTTCCCCACTAATTATTCCAAGCCCGTTCCGGGCGTTTTCCGAATGGTAGATAGTTAATCCATTTTATTTAGTTCGCAAACAATAAGTTTTTTGTCAATGGAATTGTAATGGGACTTTTTTGATGTCGAGCCACAGTTTTCACTACATTTGTTTGCTCAATTTTATTGTGGGGTGTTCATCAATCTAAAATTTTTTCTGACAACATAATGCAATTAATACATTAATTTGTAGCTTAGTTTTTTTCCTCCATTTCTTTTATTGTAGTCAATATGTTTTTTTTAATAATTTGCTTGTACATAGACTTTTTTGAGTCAGTGTATTATAACGTGCTTAAATCCAAAGGCTTCGATTAGATTTACAAACAAATGAAAGGATTAAGATTGATTTTTTAATCATTTTTTTTAAAAGTGGATTCTTGTTTTAATTTTCCCATTATTAGTAGTGAAGGGTTGTGTGTTCGAAATAAAAAAAAATAATTCTAAGCTAAATTTTAATGATTGAAATAGAACTTGGATTTTACCATAATTATTTTTGTTAATTTGAGTTATTTTTTCCTAAAATTTAAGTATTTTATTTAGGTTTAAATTTATATTTCTATGATTAGATGCAACTGCTGCGTAATTTTGAGGTAATGAACAATTCTGGACGAATTTGAGTAATGCAATTTTATTGTGTTTTTTGTTTTTTTTTTAATCTTTACTCAATTGGGTCATTGGTAAAATTTTTCATTATGTTGTGTGTTTGAGTTAGTGGTGTCTTGGGTTATGTTTAATTAATTTAATTTATTATTTTTAACTAAATATTGAAACTATGAAATAGAGTTCGACTGAGTGTTGTGATTTTGGGTTTTATTTGTTTACCAAAGCATTTTGTTAATGTGGTTTGATTTAATTTAATAAATATTTCCATTTATCAATCTTTCATTACGATGTGCCATAGAACATTTAATTGTAGTTAAAATTTAAAAATTTTCTTCTAAGTGCAGTGCTTGAATACAATTTTGATTGAAAACAAAAACAATATATAACTACAAATGGTAAAAAAAAACGAAAAAAGAACAATCAACTGAAGGAGCAAAAAACAAAGGGAAATTTTTCTAAAAATGTCCATATAAATAATTGTGAAAGTAATCTGTTTATTCAATAAACGAATAAGAATTTTAGTTCACTGAGAACTAATTCTAGACATTAATTTAATGTATTTTGTATTAATTAAATTATATTATATTTAAGAAAAATTAAATTATTTTTATAATATAAAATAATTTTATTTAGCTTAGTTAGGTAAAAAGTTCCTTCAAATAAGCACTGGGAATCTTTGATGTTTTTCATTTCTTAGAGTTTGTGGGCGGCGAGAATTTGTTTTTATTGTAGCTTTATTTATGTCAAAATATATAAACTGTCACAATATTATATATAGTTCTGTTTTAAATGAATTTCTTACAAAATTTCTGGATATGTTTCGATGGCGTTTTGGTTTATTGTAGGGGTAGGAGATGACAACTGATCAACTAAAGCGCAAGAAATAAAAACAACATATCAACAAACGAAATAAATGACAAACCAAGGGAAACCCAATCTAAAAAAAAAACTAAAATAAAATAAGAAATATTTGGAATCGACATGAACAAAAAAAAAAACAGAAGAAACAAATAAAACCCAATAAAAATGGGTGACCAACATACATGATCACAACAACAATAATAGGTGGGTGGGTTTGTTGGTGATGTTGGATAAAATTACAATAGAGAGTTAAACTATGGGTTTTGGGGGCGTGGACGGGCGACAACATTAACAGAAGAAAGCATCAGAAAGGGCGAATAATTTTACCTGAGATGGTGGTGTTGTCAATGGGACACCATGTTCAACATTTTTCAAATAATCCTTATCATCGAAGATTTTCTTATCGCCTCCACCGGGCTTGTGCTTGACATTATCCAAAGAACCGATTTACTTTGTGGCCTTGTATTTCGATTTTTTGTGTCTGTGAATCTGAAAATGGTAATGGGATTGAAGGGTCGCAAAAATGTGAGGAGAGGGAAGAGAGAAAAAAAGAATTTTCGAAAAATATAGAAAATACACTTCATTTTTACACCAAAGGACAGAGAGGGAGCATACAAATGGGGACACATTTTTTCAAACGATTTTTCTTTTTGTAAACCAAAAGTTTCTAAATCTGTTATACACACAAAAAAATATTATTTTATTTTTTTTTAAAGAAAATTTTGATTGAAATTAAAAAAATAAAAAAATAGGTAAATAAAATCCTTCAATCGAAAACATTTTGAGCAAAAAATAAAAAAAAACTATCGATATATTTTGTCTTAGTTTATAAATAATTGCATTTTGAATTTTAATTTGAGTTGCGATGGTAATTAATATATTTTCATGATTGATGGCATTTCAATTAAAAATTTGTATGAATAATAAATTTTGTATTTAAGCACGGACGTTTGTATTGATTAATTACAGTTTTAGAATAATATATTTAAATTATAATGGTAATCATGTGATTATTATAGAATTTATTGGTCTTATTAATTTTGTAATTGGTGATATTTTTGTGTTAATTAATATTTTTTTAATAAAAAAGTTTATAAAACTGATGTCCACACAAGGATATCGCTTTTTAATGAAATTTTTAATTAAAGGAGTATATATATGTTCAATTAAAAAATTATTTAAATATATTTAATAGAAATTGTTTTATTTTAATTAATATAAATTTATTCAACTTAATTAATTTTTTCAATAAAAATTTTAATTTTAAGTGGATTGAAACCCAATTTATAATAAAAAATTAAACAAATGATTGCCAGGTTTAAATAACGTAATGGATAATTAATTTTGTAATTGATTTGTATTAATAAAAAGTTCAAAAACACTAAATAAAGAATCATAGTTTTGTTGACAATGCATTTGTTGAAAATTTAATTCAACCAAAAAAATCAATTCAAATTTAATTAATATATTCAATGTTTATTTAGTATTAGTATTTAGATGGTTATTGATTCAAACTAAAATAATTTATTTTTTAATAATTTTGTTCAGTAATTTTAATTTTAAATCGAAAAATATTCAAATCTGAAGAATTAATTGATTTAATTTTTATTTATTGAAATGAAACCTATTATCATTACACAATACAGACAATTATTGATATGAACTCATATATTAATAGATAAATAACAAATTTAATTGAAACTATTATTATTAATGATTGTTCAATTTATTGATTTACTCATTAAATATGCTAATTTAAATAGTTTGGAATACAACCCAATTTATTATAAAAATATATAGAAAAGATGAATGGTATTATAATCAATTAAAATAAATCAATTAATTTTATTTTAATTAATCTGAGATCGTTGTTGCATTATTATTGCATTTACTTGGATCTGATTAATTTGTAATTGAAGATTTAGTTTGTCTTAATAAATGTAACTAGTTTTTATAAATATATCGCCTACTCCCTCTAAACAATAAATATTAACAAGGTCATAATACTCTCGTAAGTTCGCCAGGCCGATCTTTATGTACCTTCCACCATGGATTGCTTAGAAATTTTACTAAAGACTGCTATCACACGAAATTACCTGGGTTGCGGTAACACTTGCCGATGGACGAGTGTATCTAAAAACTTCTTACACGCGTTTCTAATTTGGTAAGTTTAGACAAATAGGGTATATATTGAAACAAAAAGGCCATAAAACGTAATAAATCGTTGACACTAATTGTTCGTATAGTAGAAATAAAATTTGACAACTTTCTAATGAAATAAATTTTTACAAATTTCTTCTATAGAAATAAAATTTTGACCAAATTTCATAGAAATAAAATTTTGACAAAGCATTATTTTATAGAAGTAAAATTTTGTACAGAAATTTCCTATAGAAATAAATGTGACACATAATTTTTATTAGAAAATGATACAAAATTTTTTATGATAGAAGCGTGAAATTCTATGATAAGTACAGTGCTATAGAAATAGAATTTTGACCAAAATTTCTCTATAGAACATAAATATTGCAATCTAAAAATTTTAACCTTCTAGAAATAAATTTTGACAAAATTTTTACTAGAAAATAAATTTTGAAAACTTGTTCTATAGAATAAGAATTTTGACAAAATTTTCTCAGATAGAAATAAATTGATGACAAAATTTTCTATAATGAAATTTTATAGAAGTAATTTTGACAAAATTTTTCGTATAGAAATAAAATTTTGACAAAATTTTCACATAGAAATAAAATTTCTGACAAAATTTCTATAGAAATAAAATTTTGACCAAATTTTCTTATTAGAAATAAAATTTGACAAGAATTTTCTTAGTAGAAATAAATTTTTGACAAAATTTTCTATAGAAAATAAATATTTTGACACAAATTTTTCATAGAACATAAAAATTTTGACAAAAATTCTTCTATAGTAAATAAAAATTTTGACAAAATTTTTCCTACAGAAATAAAATTAGTTGACAAAATTTTCATAGAAATAAAATTTTCGAGGCAAAATTTCTATAGTGACAATAAAATTTTTGACAAAATTTTACTATAGAAAATAACAATTTTGACAAAACTTTTCTATACGAAATCTAAATTTTGACAAAATATGTTCTATAGAAATAAAATTTTTGACAAATTTTCTATAGAAATAACAAAATTATTTGAACAAAATTTTCTACAGAAATAAAATTCTTGCACAAAATTATTCGTATAGAAATAAAAGTTTGACAAATTCTTCTATAGAACTAAATTTGACAAATTTCTTTTATAGAAATAAATTTTGACAAAATTTTTATTAGAAATATTTTTTTGTTTTGTTATTGTTGGATTTTCTCTTTAAGCATTGTTGTTGGTTTTTTCGATTTCAGCTTAAAACCATGCGATTGACTAAACTACAAGTGTTAGCTTAACAACAGAGGAAAAGAATGTATTGTCAAATTTATTTGGGCTCAAAGCCCGTATAGGCTGCAAGAATGGTATTTGGACTGACGCACGTTTCGGAATTACCACATTCAGCTCAATCAGTGCATTCTCTACTTGCGCAGGCAAACTATGCAACCAGATTGACCTCAGATAAATTCATGCAGCTCATTAAACCAAGCAATGAAACCATTACTTGGAAGACTTCCAAAAATAAAGAGTTTTAGATGGAAATTCATGTTTGATAAGCTGACGATCAAGATAATAAGAATTTGACAAATTTTCTATAAAAATCAGAGTTTTTCGATAAATGTTTGAAATAAAGCTTTCTATAAGACAAAACATGTTCTGGCGATAGCGGACCAATTTTTGACATGCTGTTAGGCGGGCTATACTGCGCAATGTATCAAATTTAACCGGATTCAGACTTTGAACGTATTGCTCTCCGCAAGAGGCATTCCGGATGGTCAAATCTGGGGATCGGTTTATTATGCGGGGGCGTATATATAATTATGGACCGACATGGACCAATCTTGTCATGGTTGTTAGGTTAGCAATATACTAACAACCACGTTATTCAAATTTCAACCGGATCAGAATTTATCTCGTTGAGTTCCGCAAGGCCGAATCTGGGGATCGGGGGCTAATACGTAAAACTGGGTCCGATATTGGCCATTCTGCAATACATCCGACTACATCGGATAACAGAACATATTTTGTGCCAAGTTTCAAGTCGATTAGCTTGTTTCGTTTCGGAAGTTAGCGTGCTTTCAACAGACGGACGGAGCGGCACGGACACGCTGTAGATCGAGCTCAGATTTCACCACGACCCAGAGTAATAATACTACTTATGGGTCTTAGTAGCAATATTTAGAATCCTACGAGTATGGTGACGAGGGTTTATGAAAAAATTTAATTTCAAGATTACAAACTTAATTAATAAAGTTTAATAGAAGATGAATTATCTTAATTAATTGAATTGATTAAATCACAATAATTTTTAGGCAATGACAATTTTAATTTTTGTAATGTTTATAACTGAAAATAATCAACTTAATTAAGTAATTATAAATAACTTGGATGAAACCCATTAATAATAGAAAAACAAAAAAAGTGATTGAAGATTAATAGAATAAATGCCATAAAATATATTTTTAGATTGATATTTGATGATTTAAGTTAATTAGATTGTATGACTTATTGTATTATTATTTTATGTGATAAAGAATTGCTGTATTGTTAAGAATAAAAACCAGAATTTTGAATCGGATATTATAATTTTATAATTTTGTATTTTGAGAATATTTGTCCTTAAAATATGTTCTAAAAAATATATATCATAAAACTGTGGATACAACACAAAGATATCATCGCTTTTGGTAATGAAAAGTTTATATTTCACATTAACGATTATTAAATATATTTTAATGATTAAAGTGAAAAGTGTTCAAGTTAAGAATAACATTAAATTTAATCAATTGGATATGAACTGCAATTACATAATAAAAAAACTAAAAAAATGACTTAAAATCGATAAAGTTATTTTAAATCAATTTTTCTAAACTGAATGCATGGTGATCAAATATTACATTTTGGTGGATTGAAGCTATTCAATGTTAAACGTTCTAATTGTTTAACCAATTTGGTGATGTAAATTAAAATATTACTTTTCTATGTGCTGTGAATAATAATTTGAATCTAAAAATTGTTCAAATATATTACAGTGAATTCCTAAAAAAAAACTATTCAAAATGTTGTTTATATTTTTCATAAAAATTAAAGTTTTTGTCAAAAAGACAAAAATTGTATGGTTCAGTTTTAAATCCTTATTCAACAAAATATAAAACCTTTACTTCCTTATACAAAATCAACAAAATGTTACTTTAAACTTTAAATTAACTTTGTTAGTTATTGTTTAGAAAACACATTATATAAAAAGGTTTTCTAAATTTGTTGTGTTTCCTATTTGCCAAAAAGAACATAAAACTTACTTCTAATCTAATGGTAAAAAGAAATTTAAAACAAACCCAAAACAAAGGACAATCATACAGTGACCATTGAAGTAAAAAAACTTGAAAGCCAGGAAATATCGACATTGACACCAAAACGAAACGGTTATCGGTGTTAAATAGATTGGAAGTGGGGTAAAAAATGTCGTGTGTGAGTTTTTGGGGAGGATTTGCCCTGCTAAACTCATTTAACATCCTTAGGTTGATTCATTAGGTTTCTTATTTTTAAAATTTTTTGTTTTTAATATTTAAAAAAATGTTTTGTTGAGTTCAATTGAAGGAAATTATTGTCAAACAATTACCGAAATAATTGCTATTAAAAATGACAGGTTATTTGTTGTTTTTTTTTTCAATAGTTATATTACTATCTCTCTCCTTGCCCAG